>PVLD010002953.1:48501-153202 GCA_004027595.1 Dinomys branickii
CCCCCCCCCCCCCCCCCCCCCCCCCCCCCCCCCCCCCCCCCCCCCCCCCCCCCCCCCCCCCCCCCCCCCCCCCCCCCCCCCCCCCCGACCACCCGGGGCTCTCCATCCCTTTCTGAGCAACTGCAGCTTGCCCAGCCACCCCCGGGGCTTGGCCCTCCTCCCTGCCATATTGTGTATTGTTGGATCTCTCCCTTGTCTCTGTGTTATCTCTCTAAAGAATCTCCACGACTAAGAAGCCTATCTTTTATTTCTTTTGGAGCCTGTCTTCCACTAATTCCTGGCAGAATGCTGATCACAAAGTTAGGCTTAATAAGTGTACACTGGATTGGGAAAGATAGCACATTGTCAATAGATAAAAAGAAGCCAGAGGTAGGGTGCAACTGTTCCAATCCCACAGCAGCTTCCAGTTGTTGTTGCCTGAGCTCCCTTTTGTCCCTGGCTTCCTCCCTGGGGCTTCTGTGACTAGCTCCAGCCAGCGTTCTCGGAGGAGCAGTGCTGAGGGTCACCTTCCCGTACAAGGGACTTTGAGCCACTGTGAAGTTTCCACTCCTTTCCCTGTCCTTGCCGCTCATCTACTGATATGGCAGGGTAACATGACGTGCTGTCCCCAGAAGCCCGGGACTCCAACTGGCCAGACGGAGAAGAATCTCCAGGGTAAAAGTCATCTCGTGTCACCAGAAATCAGCTCTGATGTGTATATTAGTTCCCAGGGATGTAACAGCAAACACCACAGACCACATCGCTTGAGCAACAGGCATTTATGTCCCACAGCTCTGAGCAGGTAGAAGTTAAAGATCCAGGTACCTGCAGGTACGATGCTTTTTAAGTCCTTTGTCTTGGGTTGGTGTCCTCATGTGCCCTCCCGTGATCTTTTCTCTGTGTGCACATCCCCGGTGTCTTTATGTCCTGATTTCTCTTATGAGGACAGCCAGTCCAGTCCGGTTGAATTAGGGCCGACCCTAACAGCCTCAGCTTAGCTTCATTACCAAATGCAGTCACATGCTGAGCTGCTGTGGGCTCTGACTTCAGTATGTGAATTTTGGGAAGACAGAGTTGAATCCTAACCATGTATGAAGCCCCTGAGATACAAGGGTTTGTTTGTTCCTGTAGTAGAGCCTAACATGACTAATTCGATCCTATTCTACTTATGTTTCAGAAACAAAGATGTTCTCTAGATCAGAAACACAGAAGACAAACAGACATTGCACAGAACACAAAAAGAAATGATCTTTCTCTGATATAGGTTCCGAAGGAACAATTCCCTGGGTGTTTCTCAAAGCGCAGTCCAAACGTGCGTAACAATCACCTGAGATGCTCATTTACAAGTCTCCAGCCCCCCAGGCCTCCTACAGCACACTTTGCTGGGCAGGATCTGAGCATCTGTTTCCCTGGGTTCCAGGTCATTGGAAAACACAGGCTGGTTTCCGAAGCTCTGATCCTGCTACTTTAAATGGCATAACTTCTGGGTCAGAAGCCTGGTTGTACATTAGAATTGCATGAGGAGCTTTTTATCAATGGTGAGTCTCTGCCTTATGCCTAGAGAACCATTTTTAGTTGGTCTGCAGAAGGGCCTAGCTATCACTGTGGTGTTGGTGTTTAAAGTTCCCTCCGATGGTTCTAACATGAACAACTGACCTGAATTAATTGTTTAAAAGCATTTTCAGTCCTTACTTCAGAGGGTTCAATATGAAGGAATAGGTGGCACACAACTGTAATCCCAGCACTTGGGAAGCGGAGGCAAGAGGATTGTTGTGAGTTGAAGACCAGCCTGAACTGCGTAGTAAGACCCTGTCTCACAACAAAACCCAAACTACCAAGGAATCATTCCAGGATGGAGACCTGAGCAGATGTGCATGTAACTGGGGTCAGGATTTAAGAGTGCAGGACCTACAACAATGACAATGCCTGACTCTCACTCGTCTCTGGCCCCTCCCTATTCAGACGGTGCCACCTGAATGCAGCACAGGGTGCCATGTGTGTGGGTGCCTCCTGCAGATTAAGGGATAGTTTCCCTCAATAAGGAACTTCACGTGCGCAGTAGAGGGGCTGCCTTTAAAATGGTGAGCTTCTAAGAAAGGATGTTTTGGTTTTTGTCTTTTTGAGGCAGGGTTTCATGATGGAGTTCAGGCTGGTCCTGAACTTGTTATGTAGCCCAGGCTGGCTTCAGACTTGCAGCGATCCTCCTGCCTCAGCCTCCTGAGTGCTGGGATTATGGATGCCCGCCACTACACTCAGCTGAAAGGATGTATTTTGTCCCTCAGCTTTGCATACACCTTCTCTATAGCAAAGTGGGCTCAACAGCTGTTCCTATCACATAGTCGTTGTGAGGATTAATTTAATAAACTCGAATTACACACCCATGCGAAGATTCACTGCACACAAAACCTTTGGCTATGTAATTTTACCTCTTCAGTCTCACAGAATAAATTCATGAGGATTTACATGATTTTCGTGTAGTGGGTTGAATTGTGCACCCCACCATCCATGTCTACCTGGAATGGTAATTTTGATCCTGTTTGGGAAGGATGAGTGATGTCATCCTGCATTTAGAGTGGGTCCTAAGCCAGGGACAGGCATTCCTACAACAGTCAGGGAAGGTGAGCGTGGAGACAGAGGCAGCCCCAAGCCAAGGCAATCCAACAATTGCTGAGCTGCTAGAATACAGAAGGAACATGATTTGTCCAGAGACTTTGGAGAGAATGAGGCTCTGCCAGCACCTTGACCTTGGGCCTCCAGCCTCCAGAACTGAGAGAGAGTAAATGCCTGTTGTGTTCCATTTTGTTTTGCTCTCTTGAGGCAGGGCCTTGGTCTGTAGCCCAGGCTGACCTTGAACTTGTGATTCTCCTGCCTCAGCCTTGTAAGTGCCAGGACTGCCTGTTGCTTTGAGCCACCAAACTTGTGGCAGTTTGCAGTGGTAACCCCAGGAACCTCACATATTTATGGTTATATTTGAGCAGAGGTGTTTAGAAACCAGTAAACCAATGGGCACTGTCAGGGTGGCCACCAGATCCATGGCCCGACGAAGGAGACAGAATTGAGGTCTTTACCCGTTTTGGGGCTAACAGAGGAGAGACAGAGCAGGACAGTGAATTCCATCCCCTTGAGGCGGCTGCACACTTCTCCACCTGCTGCTGCTTCTCACCTCTCGGGATGAGACTTTCTGAGCATGGGCTCCACATCCCTTTCCGGGACTTCAAGGAACTCATAGTCTAAGCAAAGAGTTCATCACAAGCAGGTAACTGGGAAACAGATCAAAGGCCAGAATCCTGTTTGCTGCTCATGTCCAGCTCAGGGGGAGATTTAAGTTACCAAAGGACACCCAGGACAGGCTTCTGCTTTGAGCAGAAAAACTCTTACTTCACCCTATAGGAAAACAGATGTGAGAATTACTGTAAGTGTAGGTTAATAATCAAAAGAACTTGGGGAAGAGTTCCAAATTGTCTCAGTTTATGTTTTATTATGTTCTCCTATGGGACGTTGCTAAGTGGTCATGACAGACTATAATTTTTATGCATGCATATGTGTGTGTGTTACTGGAGAATCAACCTGGGCAATGCTGAGCTACAAATCCAGCCCTTTGTGTTTTGAGACAAAGTCTTGCTAAATTGCTCAGGCTGACCTCAAATTTTCAATCCTCCTGCCTCAGCCTCCTGAGTAGCTGAGATTACAGGCATGCCTCACCACACCCAGCAGAGGTTTTACTTTTAAAGGTACATTACAAGAAGTTTGCGACTTTTTCTCTGCCACAAGAACCCCATGAGAAGCTTGGGTAGTTGAATCACAAAGTGTTACTATCTAACTGGGGGTAATTTTCTTTAATTGAAGACAAAATACCTCTGAGGAATCAAAATGCCTTTTGATTGCTACTTTGTAAACCCAGACCTTTGAAAGACCGTGAGAAGCAGAGAAAGCATTTTCAATCTTATAAAAGGAATTAAGTGGAAAACAATAGGCTTCCCTTGTAAATAGAATCTATTATGAGTTAGCTTTGGTAAAATACAGCTTTTCCAGAAGGTAAAAGTTACCATCAGTTATGAATGTACCTATATTTGTAAGGAAGCTGGGAAATTCCAATGACACATGCATTTACCAGGGTTTCTGGCCACATAGCTGCAGATGCAGACTGCTGCATAGGCCCCGGTTATGGAGATGTTATTTGTCCTTGTTGAGTTCCGCTGAGTCCAATGAACTTTGTTATAAAGCTCTGTCCCCAAGACATTTCTTCTGTAAAGTAATATGTGACAAGGAAGAGACCAAGGCACAGAAAAGCAACCCCTCTTCTCTCCCCGGAGAATACCAGTTCGGGAGCAATGCAAATCAGCAGTAGAAATGTAAAAGCAGAGACGGCCCAAAGGCTTCTTCCTGTTGCCATAGTGGTTGGCAAAGAGGAGCCATCTGACAGCTGCTGGCGAGAACCTCCGGGGCCTTCTCTAATGGCCTGAAATCTTGCACAGAACCACATCCAGGGCCCCGGATTTACCCGAACAAATAGACAGAGACTTTCCAAAGCTGCAGTCTAAATGCTGTTTACACTGTAAATAAGAAAGACACAAACAGCTCTCTGATGAGCTCCTGTCACATCTGGGCTGCCGCGTGGGAACAGAGGCGAGGTGGGCAGGCTGGGCTGCCTGGGAGTGCTGACTGTCCCCGCCCCCAGAACTTGGGAGATGCCAGAGATAAGCGAGCTGGAAGTAAGGATTCTCTACACCCGCTGAAAACAACGCAGGGCCGGTGTCCTCACCTATTATTTCTCTAAAAGGCAGCCATGTGGGAGCGTGAAGGAAGAAACCAACTGCTCCTCCAGTAGCTGGCGTTGGTGCGGACATCTCTGCCCTTTGGCCAAGCCATTGTGTGCACAGGCCCAGGCAGAAGCGTTCTGTTGGGGCTGGTAAGGCCCTGTGGTCAGCACGTGTGGAAAGGTCACCCTGCACAGTGCTCTGCGCTCCCTGACCTGGAAGACACAGGACGCACAGACAGTCCCTGCCCACAGATCATCAGCCTAGTAGAGCTGAAAAACAGGTAGGAGGGAGACTGAAGCTGGTGCCCAGGGAGCTGGGCCAGGCCCTGCCCAAGGGCCCAATGGCTGAAGTTCTCAGCCTGCCGACCTGCCCCGTGCTGCAGCCCCCAGCCAGTGCTCATTCCCATTGAGCCTTTTCTGGGTGTGTTCCTCTCCCCCAGCTTCACTTGCCCCCCAGCCAGCGAGCCCAGAGCCCAGAGCCAACTTCTCCTACAGGAAATCTGTGAAGCCTCTTAGGAGGAGGTGTTTTGCTCCTTGGAACATCACTGCATCTGTCAGGTCGAACCGATCCCCAGATTGTGTGCTGAAGTGCTCAGGGCACGGGCTGAGGTTCCAGAAAGTGAGATTTTCTCCAAAACCATCAGTCAGACAGTGTGCACTCTCCTGGCTCAAGGCAGCACAGTTTCAGCCTTAGAATGTGCCATGTTCTCCTCCCTCCCTCCCTCCTTCCCTTCCTTTCATCCAAATTTTTCATTGTGGTACTTCTATTCCCCTACATATCTAACATAGAAGAACAAATTCACACATAGAGACAGGCATTCTAGCAGAAAAGTTGGTTAAGAATTAGGGCTAGGCTGGGCGTGGTGGTACTCATCTGTTATTCCAGCCCTTGGAGGCTGAGGCAGGAGGATCACTGCAAGTTTAAGGCCAGTCTGGGCCCCAGAGTGAGTTCATGGCCAGCCTGAACTACACAGCAGACCCTGTTTAAAAACAAAACAAAACAACTAGGGCCATCTCCCAGACTTGGCATTGAGCCTGACAGGACTTCTGACCTCCTTCCATTTGGAAACTTCTCAAGTGCCACAATCCCACAATCCTTTTGATGACTTTTTTTGTTTTTGCAAATATTGTGATTTTTAAAAAATATTAGTAAGTTCCATGTGAAAGACAATATGGAACAGGGAATGAAGGTGGCTGTGTCCAATCCAGTTCTATGGTGTAAAAAGTTGTACAGTGCCCAGAAATGATTCACTGTAATTAATTAATAATGAAATACAAATATTTTTTCCCTTAATCTTTTGTGTGTCGGTTTTGCAAATGGCTACTAAGTTTTAAAGCCATAGCTACTTATTAAGTCATTTGATCTAATTACATAATTACTTCATAAATGAAAGTGTTGGTGTTTCTTTTGCCTGGGGGCACCCTGGAAAAATTAGGGAGACACTCAGGGTTCCATGGAGAAAGTTTGGTTTCTAACTTTTTTTTTTTTTTTGTCTTTTTGAAATAGGGTCTTGCTGTGCAGTTCAGGCTGGCCTTGAACTCACGTTGTAGCCCAGGCTGGTCTCGAACTCACAAGGATCCTCCTGCCTCAACCTCCCAAGTACTGGGATTACAGGCGTGTGCCACCATGCCTGGCTGAACACAGAAAGTTTGGGAATCTTTGTTCTAGAGCTTTCATTTGACAGAGTATTGACAGCGTGAACTCCTGATGGCCACCTGGGTCCTTCTGCTCATTTACCTAGTTTGCCCTGGAGCTGGACTTGGGAAAAATAAGAGAAAAGTTTCTGCAGAAGCCCCAGAGGAGCTGCAGACAGGAGAAAAACTGACCAGCAGGCAGATTGGAGAACTGGATGAGCTTAAGAATGAAGGGTACCAAAGCAAAGGGAAAGGCCAGGTGGGATCCATAAATAAAATTATGTTTAATTAGCAAAGTGTTTAGAGGATGGTGTGCTTTGTACCATAAGGCACGCTGCCGCTGCTCTGCGAGGAAGCTTGTGAACAGCACATGTTTTCCTTATTTCATAATGACAGGTATATTTTAAGTAAACTTGTTTTATTACTATTAATAGATGTCTTAAAGTTAGTACTAATGAGCGAATGAAAAGTTATTTCCATGTTTGTTTGTTTGCTATGTTTTGTTTTGTTTCCAGTGCTTTATATCTAGAGTTTTCCATGCCTCCAACACCCCACTTTGCTATTCAAACAAAGCTCCGGTTCATCCCTGTTGATAGCTAGATGTGCAGATGAACTTGCACAGAATCTCCTCACATGAACTTGCCAGTGGTTGGTGGGCAGGGGAGGCGCTGTCTGCTTCGCTCTTTTGCCTCCCTGCAAAGGGTTTTGAGGGCTAACTGGCCATTGGGTGTTCATTGATTGAACAGAGAAAACCTTGGGAACTTATTATAGTGGTTTAAAATTTAGATTATCTTATGTTAACTTAGATTCTTCGCTGTGATGATGGGAGGTTTGAACAAGGTTGTCTGCTGGAACAGTGCACAGCATCATAAACTCAGGAAACTCCATCTGCAACCAGCACAATGATGAAAGGTGGGCTTCCCTGAGAGGGTCCTTTTCTTTAGTCTTTCCCTCTTCTTTTTGAATTTCTGGTGGTTGGCTGACCACATAAGTTCGGAATACCAGTCCTCGTTTTGCCCTCCAGCTCTGAATTCTTTTGATTTTTATTTGTCAGCCTGCCCTCTGCCTTGGCTTTTGCATTCAGGGGTGTGTGTGTGTGTGTGTGTGTGTGTGTGTGTGTGTGGTGTGGGGGGGTACCTTTTGGTCTGGGATCCTCCTCCAGACCTTCAGCCTGCTCTTGGCCGCATGTGACAGCTGCCGAGGTGAGGGTTTGACAGAGGTGGGGAATAGTGTGGCTGTGACCAGATCTTTAAAGTTCAAACACGGGGATTCCCCCCTCTCCAATCCATGGGTGGATTTTCTTCTGAGCTTAGAATCAAGTCGTGGTTATGTAGCTAACTTGTCTTCCACCACCAGTGGCTTTACGGTCTCAAGCCAGTTATTCAGTATCTGAGCTTCAGTTTCCTCAGCTATAAAAATGTGAATAAATATAGCATCTATTTGTGCAATCACTGTGCAGACAAAATGATGACCCATGAGTGCTCAGGGGTGTGTCAGGAGCAGAGTAGGCAGAGTCTGTTTGGGGTCTGGTTTCAACCCTGGTCACCACGGATGGCCTCATCAAGTGCCTGCCCCTCTCTCAGCCCCAGATTTCTCCTCTGTCAGGCATAGGTGGCCCCTGCCTACCTTCTTCACAGTGCTGCTGTGCCGCAGCTGTGAGGAGACTTTGTGCACTGGAAGGTCTGCACACGCACAAGATCTCAATTTCTTATTAGAGCCTCTTCTGTGGGAGTCCACAGCCACCTGACGCAAGGTCTCTGATGCAGGATGCTAAGTGTCCCCTGTCCCCCTGTCCATGCTCAGGACTGGCCAGGCCTTCTCTGCCCCTGAGTTGGGGTCTCCCAGAAGCCACCTCCCCAGAGTACCAGGAAGTCATATTCTTTGCATCCTCCTGGGCTCATGAGCAAGTCCAGAGCCTGGTTTTCCATCTCTCCTTATCCCAATTAGGGAAACAGTCAGGCACTGTCAGTTGCTTTGCAGGTCCCAACAAGCCCTGGACTGCCCTGGAGGAAGGAGGAGGACAAGCAGCAAGGAGATGGAAACTCTCCCTGTAAAACTTGGCTTTGACTGAATAGCTTCCAGTTGCCTTGAAATCTAATCTTCTTTTGAACTCAAATTTGCCGTCAGTCACATTCTTGGAAGGCGATGAGCTCCGGTCCGTCCTAACGAATGGAGGTGATGAGACCTTTCCCGGAGCCCCACTCTGGGGTGGTAGGAGCTGTCTGACCCTGGACACTTCCTTTTCACCTCTTCATGGCTACTAGAGGGTCTGGGAGCTTTGGCCAGAGGAACCGTGTGGACCTGTTATGACCTGGGTTTGAAGGAGACATTGGCCCTCTTTTTCCCTGTCTGCATTTTCATACTCCTTTAACAAACCCTGATCCAATTCCCAAAGGCCTAGTTTCTCCACTACAACCAACAAAATTGGACTGCATGCTAACAATCGCTAACTCATGAGCTAATTAATTCAACTTCCACGGATTGAGGACTTATCATGGGTTGCAGGCACTGGAAGAAGTGGATAATACATTCACAACACCTATTCTCCTTGAAGTACACCCGCAATACTTAGCCCATAGAAAGGACAGAACTAAAATCTGCCAGAGACAGGTTTGGATTTAGCATCTTGAGATTTGGGTCTGAGAAAAAGTTCTGACCTATAAAAGACGTTGGGTAAAGTACTTTGTTTCTATAAGCGCTCAGTTTTCACATCTGCAAAGTGGGCATGGTCAGAGCAGAGGTCAACATAAAAAAATTACCATAGTCTTGGTGGCTTAAACATTTGTTTAAACTGGAGCCTGGAAGTTTGAGATCAAGGTGCCAGTATGGTCAGTTTCTGGTAAAGTCTCTTGGTTGCAGACAGCCAGCTACTCGCTGTGTCTCACGTGGTAGAAAGGGGGATGAGCTCTGTGGGTTCTGCTTTATAAGGGTGCTAATCCCATCCACGGGGCTCCATCCTCACAGCCTGATCGCTTCCCAAAGTTCTCACCTTCTATTATCGCACTGGGGCTTGAACATAGGAATCTTAGAAGGACACAATCAGTCCATAGCAGACAAGGTATGATCTGTTCACTGGCTATTATTACAATAGAAAAATAAGGGCAAATAAATTATCTCGTATGCTACAGGTACCCCATGCAGATTTGTGTAGTACAGATCAACTGTGCAACCTTCAGATTTTTTTAATTCAGTTACAAAGGAACATTTTTTGAACGTCTACAATATACCATGCATGTACTAGGAAACACAAAGATCTAGTAAGATCTAGCCCTGCCGCTGTAGAGGAGATGCGCACAGAAGTAGTTGATTGTAAACCTGTGCAATGAGATCAGTAATAGAATCACAGACACAAACTATGGGCGAATGGAGGAAGGTAAAAAGGTATTGTGAATAAGGCATGGACACCAACCACCACACAGTCCCACGGTTCTGATGCATCCAGTACTCGCCGAGCAGTAATGAGATGGTAGACAAGCACAGAGAGGCCTGGTCTACCATGGCAATAGTGTGGGAGGTTAGCATCAGGCAGTAAGGTGACTGACTCTGAGAGGGCTGGCGCAAGGCTGTCACAACCACGTCAGATCAGTGTTTTCATTCATGGAGGTTGTGTGAAGGCACAAGTGAGTGGGAAATGCAGAGGCTGCGGGACAAGACTCCCACCGAACACAGGGCGAGGTGCAGACCCACAACTGGGTGGTGGAGAGAGATGTTGGGGTGGTTTTGTGAAATATTAAGGATGTTGGGTGGCAGGGATGGGAGATGGATTATACATAAAATGAGCGGGATCAGGAGATGGAGGTATTCCCGAGTCCTTACACAGAGGGCGCAGTGGGGAGTCAGAACGAGACATTTGGAGGGAGAGATGGGAAGTCTGCCCTTCTTACTGGATTGCAGGTGGAGATGTTCAGCACCCTGTTGAACAGAGGCGCCCTCCTTTGGCCGGTGCTGATACACGTGAATTTTAGCGCTAGGTGTAGTCATTCACCACGGGGTTTGACTCTGAGTGATCAAAGCACATTAACTGTGAATAATGATGTCCAACACCCACCGTGCTGCTAGCTTTGTTTGCCCAAACCAACTGCACAAATAACGCGTGTGCATCACGATCCATGGCTGCTCTCAGCGAGAAATAGAAAGCAGGCCAAGAGTCACACAAAGCAGAAACCAAGAGATCAGCCCCAGTCTTGCTTATACCTGTTTCTGCCCCTGCTCCCACCTCCACCTCCGTCACCTGGAAGGGCTTCCTGGAACGCTGTGCTCAAGAACTTTTACAACCTCCAGTGCTAAAAGTGAAAGCTAGATTCACAGGCTGCCTGGGTAGGGAATCTCCTGTTTCTTGCACAAACAATGTGATGTCATCCACACCAAACCCAGAAGCTGCACCCGGCACCCCAGAATCACCAGAGAAAGCAGAAATGACAGAAGACAGATATCGCTGTTCCTCTTCTCTGTACACCAGCAAGTATCTGGTGGCTCTGGGCTAAGGAAAGGGGAGAAGAGAAAGTAAGGCTGGGATGAATGGGGGAAATAGCCCTGGCCCCAGAGCCTCAGTTTCTTCATCTGAAAAATGGGGCTGTGGAGCCACTTTATTGGGTTGTTGCAAACCCTGAGGGAGACGAAGAACGTGAGAGAACTTTTTCAACTATGGAAGACTGCTCAGTGTAGGTGCACAGTGAAAATAATGGGAAAGGAAGAAAGAGCTGCACAGGGAGAGCATGGGATACCGGTTTCCCTAGCGCAGAAATGATAACATGGTAGCAACAACAAAAAGTGGTTGGCTCCTCCTACACACCAGGCCCTGTGCTATGGTGATTAGCTTCTGTTCGTGCTTGGAGCAGGAGACTTGAGCCTTATGGAAGTTTTCTTATTCGGTTCTCTAAAGATTAACATCTCAGCCATCATCAGCAACTAGCACCTCTGCAGGATGAGTTGTCAGAATCCAGAGGACCAAGAGGCTTAGATTTGGAAGGGAAGAGGCCAAGGTTTGCAGCGTGGGCTGCTCCTGGGGAGGCCAAGTTGGGCACCTGCAGGGCTGGGTGTGGCAGGAGGAAGGAAGCTTTGGGATTCAGTCTGTCTGAGTCAAGGCTCAGAGTCCTCAGGGACCTTCTGTGGCACTGGGCAGGTGAGTCACCTGACCTCTGAACATTAACGCTCTGGGACCCCTGGTGTATTAATGGGCCCATCTCACGGTGACCCTACAACTTCAATCCCACTGTGCACATGCTGTTTTTTCTGTAGGAAGTGACAGCTCTCTCCTTTCAGCCCACGAGGTGGCTTCATGAGGCAGTACTGAGAAAGGGACCACACCCAGGGGGACTACCAGGGGGCTCCTGGTCAGTGCAAGTCCAGCCCCAAAGAGAGCTACGGGACACAACAGCTAGCCAGAGGCTAGGCAGACAGCGGTAGGTTTGCTCCGGAGTCATTACTTTTCTTTACCCTCCCTTTCTTTCTTCCTCTTTCTCTCCTCGCTGCTGCCCTTCCTTCTCTTTCTCCTTCCCTGCTGTCTTTCCTTCTTTTAAAAAATATTTATTGACCACCCACTATAAGCCGGGAATGACAGCTCTGTCTCTAGAGCTGGGGTGGAGAGTGAGCAAAGCAATACCCCTCAGTCTTTAAAAGGCTTAAATTCCGCTCTAAGGACAGCTGCATACCCCTGCTTGCTGCAGCACACTGAACGTGTACAGCCAGCCTAGACGCCCATCAGCAGATGAACGGCAACGTAGCCTAGGTAAACAGAGGAGCATTATTCAGCCACAAGGAAGAATGAAATTCCGTCATTTGCAAGAAAATAGATGGACCTGACGATCATCATGTTGATCAAAATAGGCCAGACTCACAAGTATCACGTTTTTCTTCATATGTGGAATCTAAAAGAGATAATGACAATCAATAGAAAAGAGGAAGTGAGGAAGGGGACAAGAAGGGGGACAAGGGAGATTAACGGGGGCAGTGGGTCTAAGCAAAATACGGCGCACACGCCCACCCCATCCCCGAATGTGAAACTGGGGAAGGGGGTGGGGCAAGGAGGCGGGAGGGGGCAAAAATGACCAAAGTCTGCCCCGTGCATGCACAAGTCTGCCAGAATGAAACCCGCACGTCTGGATAACCAATAAAAAAAGAGTGGGAAGAAAAGAGGTTTAGGTTTTACCTGAGACAAAGACAAAGGAAAAACATACAGTCACATGTAGCTGAGCCACGAGGCTACGTTCCGAGCAGCGGCAGCTTTGACAGCGTGGGAACATCACGGAGCGTCACACACATACCTAGATGGTACAGGTCGGCTGCGCTACGGGGCTTCCTGCTGCCGTCAGGAGACAGTGAGCACGAGCTTCGAGGCTGGTGTTGGTGTAACTGCAAATCTTGTTTTACAGTGAACCTTCCTCTTATAGGTAGCAGGAGTCCACTCTAAAGCAACCATAAAAACAGAATGGTAAACACATAAACCAGGGCCGTGGTTGTTTGCTATTTTCAAATAGAATGAGCTCTGCATCACTGAAGATGTTACCTTTCAATCGACTGGCAGGGCCTGCTGGTTTGTTTACACCAGCAGCGCCACGTGTGTGAGTAGAGTGTTGCATGACAGACTCCGAGAGGAAAGGGATTTTTCAACTCCGTTATCCTTTACCAGGACCGCCGTGTAATTGAGAGTCGTCATGGACAGAAACGCCCTTGTGTGGCATGTGTTGGTATACACTGACGAGGTCCGTGGGAAAACAGGAAGGGAAGATGGACAGGGAGTTGGAAGCTGGGGCGGGGTGACATTTTAGGAGGTTTGTTGGGGAAAGACTTGTTGATAAGCTGATGCTTCAGCTGTGGGGTGGGCTCCACTGGTGCCAGCATCAACCCGGCAGCTGCCAACATCTAAACATACCCATCCATAGTGCTGTGTGTGGTGTAATATCCCCCAAGTGTAAATGCTCCCGAGCGTGAGGGTGCTTGGGTAGGACGGGTCTCTGGCACCCTGGTGAGAGTACACCCTTGGTCTGCTACTTGTTCACCAGCGTCCTGACAATACCACTCACCATTGCCACCAATGGCTGCTTGGGCGTTTGCCTGGTTTCCTCTCCTAGCTGCAGACCGACGTGTGTGGGCTGACTGTCCCTCCCAGGCTCTCACTGGCCCTGGGCTGGTTTGGGGCTTGAGGGTCTGTTGGGCGAGGTAACTGGAAGGGAGAGAGAAGGGGAAGGTCATCTCGGGGGTCATTTCTCCTGCCTTCCTTCATGCACTTCACCACCAAGGGGGCTCCATGGACATCCTTCTGATCGCCACTCTATATGGAGAGACTTTTGCACATTCCTGAGCCTCCTCCCAGCTCCTGGGAAAACAAGGAAGGGAAGAAGGAAAGAGATACCATGGAAGAGCCAGTGCCTCTAGCCACAAAAGTATCATCTTTGTCACTGCTGCCACACGCCTTGGTGATCTCAAAGTCCTGGGTGTCACTCAGGAACTGTCCTTTAAGGGCCCCTGCCATCTGATGTGCTGTAAGCAGGAGGAGAGAAAACTTGACAGCCGGCAGGAGGAGAAGGAGAAGCCAGGGTGAGGCCTGGAGCTGGTTGAAGGATGAAAGGGGCAGAGAGAGAGGTGGCCAGGGGCTCAGACGGAGAAGGGCTGTGGTCTTTGCCAAGACAGGTCCCGAGCCGCCAGCCACGCTTAGCCCCAGCCCTGCGGGAAGGCCCAAAGGCTCTGCCCATGGCCACGTTGTCCCAGTGGTGCCTGGTGGGGATCTGGGGCACAGGGTCATTGGTAGGAGCCGAGGCAGGGCCCTGGTCTGCACATTTGACCCAGAGAGAGCCAGGAGAGCCCTGTGCCCAGATGGCCTCCAGCACTCAGGGGCTGCTACGTCTCCCACACGGAGTGGGAAGAACTGCCAAACTCATTTCTGCTCTGAAGTCAAAGAAAACTGAGTATAAACACAGTGGGCGCTTTGAATTATCCACATGAAATGTTTAACGTGTTTAGCCTGGAGCAGCCCAGGCTTAATAAGGGCAGGTTCCCATGGTGATTTTATTAGAAACTTTAATAATCAGCTACCACTTATCGAGTGCCCGTATGGGATCAGCTACTGGGCTCCAGGTGGTTTGCCACCAACTCTCGTTAGGACCCCCCACCCTGACATGTGCACACGCACACCCCACCACACCACCCAGGTTAGGGCCGGGAAACTTCTGCGAGGCTCAGAAACCTTAAGTAAGTGACCCGAAGTCCTGCAAGGAGTAGAGTCAGAATCGAATGCCAGGCCTGGCTGACTCTGACACCTGCAGCCAGCCGCCACTGCCTGGCTCTCGCTTTGACAATTTTCCAAGCCTTGTGTGGTGGCGCACGTTAGCAGCCCCAGCACTCTGGGAAGCTGAGGCAAGAGGATTGCAAGTTGGAGCCCAGCCTGAGGCAGCTTAGAGACTTAGTGAGGCCCCATCTCAAAATTAAAAATTGTACAAAGAACTGGGGATGTAGCTTAGTGTGGAGGCCCTGGGTTCAATTCCAGTCCCACAAAAAAGGAAAAAGAAAAAGTTTTCCAGGCCTATAAATGCCATCCTTTCCATCCTGCTTTGTACAGTGTAAAGCAAAATTTGTATCTTCAGTCTGCTCAGGTTCCCTGGTTCCTCCTAATTATATCCAGGAGCTCCTAAATTCTACAAAATTATTTAGATAATTCAGGTATTTATGATCCCACTTAAAGATAAGCACTCATCCCATACAAGGACTTTATTTTTTAAAAAAGGACTTTGTCAAAAGCATTTTTTTAAACATTGCATATGTTTTACTCCAAAATCCTAATTTGCTACATGGACATGGCAAGACCAGTACGAGTCAAACCGTAAGGAAGAATTCGCCTTGATTTCATCTTTCAGCTTGCTCACTCGCACGTATTCACCGGGAAACCCCTTGAGGACATTGTTCTAGTTTGCCAGAAATAAAATAAGACAGATTACTTGAAAGTTTCTAAACCAAACTTCTCAAAAGCAAAACATTAGAGGACATGTATGTTTCCCCCCTGCTCATAACCTTTCAGGAAAGAAAAAACAAAAATGGGACCGGTGAGCAAGATGAACATTTTCTAAGACAGTTCCTGGCTCTTCCCTCCGCCTCCAACTGTAATTGTTCACCTGCCTCCTCAGGTCTGTGCCTCCAACGACCACCAGCCCTGCAGAAGCCACCATCTATCTCCACTTCCCTGGGTATCCAACCCACCTCTTGCCCTGTTCCACGCACACACTGCTGACCTGCCCCAATCTATCCCCCAAACAGGAGCGAGAACAGTCTTCTAAAACAACGGTTCTGATTCTTCTTAGAAAACTCAAATTCTTCCATGATATTTTGAGGCACTGGGGATCAAACTCAGGACCTTTGCCCTGAGCTACATCCCCAGCACACCACCCCTTTTTAATTTTGAAACAAGATCTGAGTAGTTGCTAAATATCCCAGGCTGGGATTGAATTTGCAGCCCTCCTGTCTCAGCCTCCCAGAGTGCTGGGATTACAGTTGTGTGTCACCACATCGTGCCTTAATATGGCTTCTAAAAGATATTCTGGATTGTCTAACAGCAGTCATTGTCTTCTTCCTCTTTCCTGTGAGAAATGTTATCAGTCAGCATGTGCTCAGATGCAGCAGTAGAGTACACACCTCACAGTGGTTTTAACAACAAAGGCTTTTAATCTCTGTTCCATGTTCAGTGTAGGTGCTCAGCAATGTTTTCAAATGCCCAGTCCCTTTCTCCGCCCTCATCTTCAGCACGTTAGATGTTGGCGCTCTTGTTTCCACCTCCTGGACACATAATGGTTGCTACAGCACCAGGTATCATCACCACTCTTACAGGTATGAACCCTGGGAAAGACAGTAAGTGGCAAAGAAGAATTCCCTCAAATGATAGTCTCCTTTTATAAACAAAGGAATTATTCCTGAGAAACCTTCCAGCAAATTTTTTTTTTTTTTTTTGGCTTTTTGAGACAGGGTCTCACACTATGAAGTTCAGGCTGTCCTTAAGCTCACTTTGTAGCCCAGGCTGGTCTCTAACTCCAAACTATCTTCCTGCCTCTGCCTCCTGAGTGCTCAGATTACAGGCGTGCACCAACACACCTGGTTCCCAGCAAACGTCTTACACTCACTGAGAGAACAGTGTCATCTGGCCACTTCTAGCTACAAAAGAGCTCCTTTACACTGAAGGAAGTGAGCTTCCATGATTCTTGACCCAGAGAATTTATGAGATGATAATTTTCTGTTTATGGCTACTAAATGTTGGGATAAGTTGTTACAGAGTAATGGCTAAAAACACAGAGTCATTAGACTATGTCAGGGCTCACGTCTTCTTGTTCCTAGGACTTCCTGTCATGTGAGACCATAAACTTTCTTCTTACCACAAACTAAGTTGAACCTCTTTTACTTGCAGCCAAAGCACACCAACTAATAAAAAGGGGGCTATGCGTGATCTTTCTGTAGCCAGCCTCCCCAGCAGCATTTGAACATGTTTTTCTCTTCCTTGGAAAAGTTCCCCAACACCCTCTGAATTATATCCTGGGCCCTTTTAGGTACTTTCGAAGCACTATGCACTGTTCCCTGGTGCATTTATCACCATGGGTTACCAGCTGTGCACCGTCATTTGATTCTCTGTCTCTCTTGTCCCCAGGGACAGGGCTCATGTAGCTCTGGGCACCAGTTTCCACAGTGCTTGGCCCAGTGCTGGAGCAGGGAAGGATCTCAATGAACAATTGAGAATGAACATACACATTGGCAGCTTACATAGGTAGCTCTAGAGATGCGCTGGGCCTAAAGGCATTGACATAGAAGGGAAGTTTCAATTTCTGAGAGTACGAAGTCTCCCAGGAAAAATACAGCAGCATGAAGATGAAACTTGAGGATCACCAACCTGTGGAAGAAATGGATCCGCAGACAAGGTTCACAGGGGATGCACGGGAAAGCCTAAAACACAAAGGTCATTTGGCTATCAGGAAGAACAAGAGGTGTGTGTGCAAAGATGGTGCCCTTGGATGCAACCAAGCCAAAGAGGAGATGGCTGTGGGGCCAGAAGCCACCCAAGCTACTTCTCTTCCTGAAGCAGATGCGCTAGGAGGGGTGGCCACCCTCCTCACACCTCAGCATAGGGAGGAGACAGCAGCTGGGTAACATTCTGAAGGCAGTGCCAATCACAGTAATGAGCCTCATGGAGAAGATTTGCTTGCAGTGCAGATCCATCGCTGCCATCTAGAGAAGGTGGTGCTAACCCCAGGAGGGTCCTGGGCTGCTGTGACAACTGCCCAGCAGAAGCTGTCTGTGAGGTAATGAAGACGCCCCCTGCACTTCCATAGAGTGAGGAAAGGGCTCAGATGACCCCAGTAATCATTTCATCTCTACACTTTATCCTTCCCTGAGCGCTCACGCTTAGCTGAGCCCCAAATCCTATGTGTTTATTCAAATCTGCATCTATCTGGCATTACTGGAGGAGAGGGGACCTGATTTACACAGTGCCTAAGTCAGTGTTTGAGTCAAAAGATGAAATTCCCAGGTGACAGAAATGTGCTTCTTGAGCAAGAAAAAGTTAGAGAGAAATAAAGTGTTATTAAACTGTGCACACACACCCACACCCCTCACTTTGACAGCAAATCATAACTCCACACAACCACCTCCCCTCTCTCTTCCCTTGAAGGTAACAGAGATGGTGGCAAAGCAGAAAGAGGAACAGAAAAGCAGGGAGAAGGATGGAGGGGCATGGCTGGGAGCGAGGGTTCTCAAAAGCAGGACCCAGAAGCTTTTGTAGCAATGGGCCAGATAATAAATATTTGGGGTTTTATGGGCACCACAGTCTCTGTTACTCAACCCTGCCATGGTAGAATAAAGGCAGGCATGCATGATATGTAAATGAACAACCGTGACCATGTTCCAATAAAACTTTATTTATAAACATTGAATTTCACAGTGGCACAGAACATTAATTTTCTTTTCACCTTTTCAACTATTAAAAATACAAAAACCATTTTTAGCTCATACCTTGTACAGACCATCATTTGATCACGGACTGAAGTTTGCTGACCTCTAGCCTGAAGTTAGAAGATGAGTTAAAACACCAAAGGCCATCTCTGTGCTTCCCTCCCGCTTTCTCTTTCTTGCCCCCACCCCTCACCACATGACGTTCAGACTTCATTCTATAACGCACATACTTTGCATAGCTCCTGCCTTGCCCATCTGCTAACGAATACTTGCATTGCTAGCACTCAAGCAACTGGTCCGTAACATGTTCACAGTTCTGTATGGGATCAAGGAAAAGCCAGAAATTTCTATAAAGCGTAGTTCTTAGCTGGGAGTGGCAAAACTTGTGAAGGAGAAAATGACTTTTATATTTCCCCTCTACTGTGCATTTTGTTACAATGTTTGTGTTTGTTTGTTTGTTTTTAGCTCTTTAAGTTAATTTTTTGTGGTCGATGAAGATAAAAATATTTAACAGAACAACCGCTGTTAACCCCTATCATTTTGTTCAGAAGCCCTGTATCATTCTCACTGGTTTTGTTTTGTTTTTGTCTATGGTGTTGGCATTTTGCTCTTGTTCTTTTTTTTTTTAATTCTCTTTAAAATAAAAATATAATGTTTTTTAAAATTGGGAACAATTTGGCTCTGAAGGATAATCCTACCCAAATGTTCTTTCTACTCATATTTTTTGTTTCTTACCTACTCAAAATATTAAGTGATTTTCTCTAAGGTCTAAAGGTTTTCAGTAGTCCCAACTTTAGGAAGAAACAATTAGGTACCATAATGTACCGGAAGGAGTGGACTCACTGATGTAGTTATTATGGGCTGAGGTTCTGGAACTTATGTTAGCAGAAACTTATGTTAGCAGAAAGGTTCTGGAACTTATGTTAGCCTCAGAGTCTCTGACGATCATTTCACACTGCCCGAAGAGCTGCCGTTCCAGGGGTTACACGGTATAAGCAGAGCTCAGATGTATGTCTCACACTCCTAGAGCCAACAGGTACAGGAGGCCACCGGGATCAACTCGCCACGTGACAGATCTCATAGCAGTTTGAGTGACTGGACCGACAGACTTCTGGAGTGAGGAGAACCATTGTGCTGCGTGAACAAAGGGAATTGGTGTCCTGTGGGAATGTGGTATTTGGAGTCAAACAGATCTGAGTCTACACCCAGCTCTGACACTGCAGAATTGAACTTCTTGGTCCTCTCTGCCTGAAATGGAAAGGATGACAGCAGTTGTTCTGATGTTTGAATTAGTTAATGAATATAAGATGACTGGTTACTGTTCCTTGAACCCTTCTCTCTGCAGTATCTCCCAGACCCTCTCAATACATCAAAAGTTATGCAGAAGCCAGGCATGGTAGTGCAGGCCTGTAATCTCAGCTACAGATGAGGCGGAAGCATGAAGATTTCACATTCCAGGCCAGCCTGGGCCATTTAGCAAGACCCTGTCTGAAAAAAGTTTAAAAGGGCTGAGGATGTAGCTCGGTGGTGGAGTGTTTGCCTAGCATGTAGGAGGCCCTGGGTTCAACCCTAATTACCACAGACAAACTAAGTAGTACTGCTGTTCTCATTGGCAACAACTTCCCTGCAGGTTCTTTTGCCAGCAGAGTAAAATTTTAAATCAGAGCAAGTAATAAAAAAAGGCTTCAAAGTCAAGCCTCCAGGAATGGAGTTAATTTTTTGTTTGTGTTTTTGTTTTTGTTTTAGCTGTCTTAGGATGTTCCACTTAGATTCAGTTCTTTGTGGCAATAATTGCCAGCACATAAATAAATGAGGCCGGCTTTCTAGAAGTAATAAAGCTGGAGCAGAACATGAGCTCATGGCTGCTCTTGGCTCTTAATCTTTGCCTAGGAGGGGTAGGGGAAGGCTGCTAAAGAATGCTGGGGGGGGGATTATCTGGCGTGTGGGTTTGCCAAAGCAGAATTAGCCAGGCTCTAAGGCTCTTGGAGGAGCCAGGGAGATGGGGAGAAGCTGGGAGCGAGGCAGGAGCTGGGGGGAGGCTGGGAGGCTGCTGGGGCTGGGGGCTCAGAGGACAGCAGCAAGCATGGGCTGGGCTCCTGGTACAGATCGGGGGACACCAGGGCCAGAAAGCATGCACTGGATGACATACAGGCCTCGCCATCAAGCCCAGACTGAGAGAAGCTCTCAAAATCAGTGGCTCTCACGTACTTTCTCTTTGTACTGGTGACAAACAGTTGCAACTATGCCCTGACCTGCTTAAGGTCATGCCTGTCCTGTGCAAAAAGCCCCACTTTCCTGGCCGGCTTCCTAAGGGTCACCTCTGGAGAAGGGAATCCCTCATCCTGTGTCCTGTTTTGGCCAAGTAGAAGTATGTGGCCACAGAATACCGAGGTCATCTTGTGAGAGTCCCAGAGCCATGCCAGCTTCTCAGCCACCACTGAGGTGCCACATATGCACAGACACAGTCTGCCACTGCAGGCTCTCTTTGGGAATCTGGGGATTGTAAGAATTGAACCCAACTGCTACAGCTTTTAAAAAATATTGCTATAGCACCAAGTATTTATAGTATTTATTACAATGAAACAGTAACACTGATAGGAACCAGACACTGGTTTATGGAAATGACTCAGCTTCCGGGTTCCCTGTCCTGAGAAAGGAGTACAGAATTGAATGCCAGGGACCAGCCCGGAGTGTCCTGGTGGCGCCTTGGTTGGTCTCCCCAGAAGCGCACACTCCCCTGCTGACCTTCGGTTGGGGAGGCACTGGATACCCAAGCACAGTTGTCAAGGCTAGCCCCCCAGCTGGAACTTGTCTCCTCCCAGGGCAGAGCTTCCCTATGAACACCTGCCCCTACCCCACCCCAAGGAGCGGGCCCAGCACTGGGCTGAAGGTGGTCGCGGGTTTTGCTGGAAGAGAGGTGCCAATTACAGTCTTTATTAGGCTCGCACCCGCCGTCTAGCTGCCTTGCGACTGCTACAGACCACACACACACTCCGCTCTCCTGCGCTGGGACTGGAGACCTGTGTGGTCCTGCCGACTCACTTATAATAAATCTGAGAGCTTAATAAAAGGCATCACTTCTATCTTCTGATCTCTCTGAGTTACTCATTAGCTCTGGGCAGCACACTTCTTGACTGACAGGCCCTTCCCAGGGAAAACCCAGGTTTGGGGATTCTTCAACAAAAAGTGGTACAGAAAAGTGGAGAGAGTGAGAGGGAGTGTGTGTGTGTGTGTTGGGGTGGGGTGGGGCACAGTGTAATTTGCACTATAGAGAGGAGCTTGGGCATCTCAGGAGGGGTTCAGATCATGGTCCCCAGGAATGACTGAGCATTGCCCAGGGCCTGCCATCTTGGATGGAAGGTGCCAACGCCTTGGGATACTGGGCCCTCTGGGACACCCCTGTCCAAGCCTCACTCCACCCTCTTTGGAGTCCCTCTCAGGAGGCAATTTCTCCACCAAGCCTCTGGTTACTGGCTGCCAGCCCC
This sequence comes from Dinomys branickii, assembly GCA_004027595.1. Lineage (NCBI taxonomy): Eukaryota > Metazoa > Chordata > Mammalia > Rodentia > Dinomyidae > Dinomys > Dinomys branickii. Next base: position 70,279 of record PVLD010002953.1, read on the forward strand.
AGCTCTCAGCCTTCATTCCACCTGCATTTGCTATAAACACACTGAGGCCACCTTCTTATGGGGTCCCTTGCCCCAGATTCCTGGCAGGGATCCATATTCCATTTTCTTTCCTACTTCCTGGCACACTCCAGGTCAGCTGCCCAGCCACCGCTGTGGGCACTCTGCACAGCCCCTTGCCACACACAGACTAAGCTTCGTATGGAAACTGTCTCTGTGCATCTTCCCGCTGGTTCTGTGGAGTAGGGATAGCCAGGGAGATGGGCTCGCGAAGCAGAAGCAACTCACCCGAGGTCACACAGCTGTGCTTATCCCCACCCTGGCCCTCACCACCCCTGCTGGGTGCCCGAAGCTTCTCAGGGTGCAAGATGGGCCAGTCCCTGCTCTGTGCACTTTCTCTAGCGCCCGACCCTGATGTCAAGGTCAAATTCCCAGTGTTTCTGCCTCCCTGGGGCTCACACCATGCCCACTCCCTGCCAGTGACCTCACTCTGGGCCGCAGGCTGCTCTGAGAAACCACAACCACTCAGGGAGCTGAGGAGAGGACGCTAGACTCAATATCAATGCAGTGTGTGTTGGCGTTCCAGCTGAGCAAACAACATTACCAGGCCAGCTGCGTCTGCTGCTTCTCACCACACAGACACAGGCGTCTTCACAGCCACACCTACCTGAAGCCACAGGCGCAGGGACCACAAGGTCACATGTGAGAGAGGCAGCATTGCCCCCCCCCGAAATGGCACGGCATCATGTTCAGATGAAGCGGGGTCTGGTTCCAGCTGAGCACCTGTTGACCTTGAGTGAGCACTTTGGCACCTCTGGTCAGCCTCCTCTGATGAAAAGGAGATAACCACATCTACTACCTGTGGATCTTACGTGGCATCATCCATGCAATCGAACCTACTCACAAGGAAGGTTTTTTTTAAAAGGTTCGGTGCTGTTAGTTATTGGTTGACTTGTGTCCCCTGAAAGACTTGCTGAAGTCCTAACCACTGGCACCTATGAATGTGACCTTATCTGGAAATAGAGTCTTTGCAGAGGTGATCAAGCTAAGATGAGCTCATTAGGGTGGTCCCTGCTCCTAAGAAGGGGACTTCAGAAGAAGAGGACTCGGGCACAGATGCACAGAGAGAGGAGACACAGAGAGGAGACAGCTGGGCAGAGATGGAGACAGACTAAAGCTGTACTGCCCCAAACCCAGAACCCCAGGGCCACCAGGAACTGGAAGAAACAAGAAGAGTTCTCTTTCATGGTCTCAGAAAAAGTGTGACCCCACCAGCAGCATGATTTCAGACTTCTGGCCTCCAGGACAATGAGAGAACGAAGTTCTTGTTTTAAGACACTGATTTTGTGGTACATTGTCATAGCTGACCTTGGAAAGTTGTATTATCCCTAGTAAAGGAGTCTCAAGAACTCCATCCTGGTTTGGACTTCGTATCTACCTGGTGATGTGACCTTGGGTGAATTGAAGAGGCATAGGCTATTAGAATTGGAAAACACCTCATCATCCAGGTGAAGAAATCGAAGCCTGCAGAGGGGTGTGACCGCTACAGAAACGCACTGAACCTCAGTTACTTCATCTGTAAACAAGACACAATTATCCCTGCCCTGCCTGCTTCAGTGCCCCACGCTTGAGGTGCCAATAAAATTCCCAAGGCAGACAGTTTGCCAACCCAGTGGCAACACACCCCACTGCCTGCCTTCAGAGGGGCACCTTTCTGCTGCTTTCCCAGGGTTCTGGATGTTTCTGAAGGAGTGAGGCCAAGGGTGAGCTTTTGGAAGCAGCTGAAATCAATAATGGATCACTGGTTGGACGAATTCAGGGAACTGCCACCCAAGGGACAGTGGAACAGCATACATTGACATCTACAGACAAAGGCTTGGTGTGGCAAGGAAGAATCTGAGGAATCAGGACACCTCTATTCCTGCACCTGGGGCTGCTGTGCAACTTGCCGTGCATTCTCACACACAAGTCCCTTACCCTTCCCTCACCGATCAACAAAACAGGTGCCATGGGACCTGCACCCAGTCTGGCGGCCTCAGAGTCTCTGACGATCATTTCACACTGCCCAAAGAGTTGCCGTTCCAGGGGTTACACGATATAAGCAGAGCTCAGATGTATGTCTCACACTCCCAGAGCCAACAGGTACAGAAGGCCACCAGGATCAACTCGCTACGTGATAGCTCTCATAGCAGCTTGAGTGACTGGACCGACAGACTTCCGGAGTGAGGAGAACCATACTGGCTTAGAAACAGTCTTCCTTCTATTGGGAAGTGGTAAACACAAAGATGAAAAAATGTGTAAAGCTGGAAATATCTCCTTTCTGGTTCTGCCTTTGTTTCTTGTCCCATCTGACTCTGGGCAAATCACTCTGCCTTGCTTAGATTACTCTGGATACCTTGCGGAAGAACTACAGGCAGGGAAGCAAGAGAAGGTTCTAGAAGCTCTTGGCTGCCCAGCCATGGGCAGTGCTCAAGAAACAGAGCTTGCTCCGTCCTTCTGCAGAGCTGGACCTGGAGAGGTCACTGTGTACCGCTGTCAGCGCTTAACATGTTTATCTTTTGTCATTATCCTCTCTGTTCTCACCGTCATTATCCATTTGAATTGATACCCAAAATCGCTATGTGTCCTCATAAGTGTACCGGCGGATTCGTCAGTGACTCAGTAAACCAATATTGTTTTAATTTGACAAATAATAAGGTTAAGTCTCAGAAAAACCAAAGTGACTTTCTCAGGTTCATGCTGCTACTAGCACTAAGGACAGGAGCCCAACTGAGGTCTTAGGGTGCCATATCTTCAGAATGTCTCCTTCAGGGCATTCTTTGGTTTTAGCGGCTGGTTTTTCCCAGCCAGCTCAGGTTGGGTGGGAACCTCCGAGAGGTGTTCTTTAGTGAGGTGTAATGTTCTCCATCACGTTTGTGTGCAACTGACATATCAAACCTCAAGGTATTTTTTTTTGTGTGTGTGTGTGTGTCAGAGAGAGAGAGAGAGAGAGAGAGAATTGTGTATCCTGGAAACCTTTGGGGGGCTCCTCCTCCTGCCAAGCAGACTTGGGATTCAGCCCACACCTGCAAGATTTGGATGTCTTTTGTCCCTGAGAGTCTCACTGTGCCTGGCTAATCCAGGCAGAGCTTCCTGCTGCCTCTGCACAGGACGCAGCTCAGACCAGAATATTAATGGAGATTACAGCAAGAAGAACAGAATGGGGGAGGGAGGGAGCTGCCTGGCAAGGAAGCCAGGCACTTAAGTGGGGCCTTCCACGGAAGACTCTGAGGCACTCACCCAGCAGGATGAAATGCAGTGTGTCCTCCCGCTGGTGCTTAGAGCCAGCCTACACCCTGAGCTCTGTATCTTGGACAGTCCTGACCACATCTATGTTATCCTATGTAAATTATATACATGCATCTTTCTTTTCCCTCTGCATGACAAACTCTGCCATGACAAATAGGGTAACCATCCAGCCCAGTGGACTGGGACAGTGAGGTTTGCATCTTTTGTGTTGACACCCCTTACAAAGTTCAGCATTTGTCACAATCAAGTGTTCCAGTGTAGGCACTAACTATAGAGTGTCTTCTACAGTTCTATAGGGTGATCATCAAAGCAGGCAGGTGACAAGGGCCATCAACAGAGATCCTTGTGGTATAGAAAGAGCACTAGACTTGGAAGCAGAGGATTCACATCTCAGCTGAGCCACTTCCTGTCTAGATAGGACTTCCTTATCTCATCCATGAAATGGACATAATTATACCACTTCAGAGTTGTCCAAGAACAGCTTTAGCAAGCTCAGTTCCCTGCAGCCATCACCTTTGATGATCTATTTTACTTTCATTTTTCAGTTTTAATAGAACTGTTTTTTTGCCAAAGTGGTTAAGTGTTTGATCACATGGGATCACTGGGGATCTCAAGGCAGGAGCTGGCCACCTGTGGGGTCTCTGATCCAGCCCACCTCCCAGGGCTGAGCGAGCTGGAAAAGCCACACTCCAGGAACTCACTGCTAATTGGGCAGGTAGCTCTGGGAGACCTGGAAGATCATAAAAAGCATTTACTTGTTGGAGGTTAGGGAAATTTCAGCCAGAAAAGCAGAAAGTGGTGTTGGGAGTTGGATTTACTGCAACAAAGGGCCAAATCTGGGCCTGGAGTCAGCCCTTCAATGCAGCACCCCTGGGGGACTTGTCTGGACACTGAGCACAGCTCTGTTGACCGTGTCCTTTGTTGGGGAGCTCTGAGGGACTTCTGGGGCCACTCCACTGGCTCCTGTTGCCTGTGGCCAGCAAGGGCATCAATCAGTCACAATCTGGCCCTGCTGATTATGCAGGCCTCTTTCCAGCCACACACCAAGTACATGGCTGAGGCCTTCCCTACTATGAGCCACATGGGGGTCTACCCACCACCAGCCTCCATTCAGGATGTTTCCTCTTTCTCCACCAGCCCAGGTGCTCCCTGCCATGTGAACACAGCCACCTCTAACACCCAACAGAGTTGTTGACTTTTCAAATCTTTCCTCAGCTCCGCCTATCCCAGGCAGTAGGAACTGCTTTCTCTCCATGGCTTGACTGAGCTTAACCCTCCTTACAAATAAATGTAGCTGTGCTTTCCAAGAGACAGGCTCTGCCTCCCTCCGTCCGCTGTAAGCACTAAGAAGCCAGGCAATGTCCCCAACCATCTCTGTGCACCTGTAATAGTGACACTGTCGACCTCGATAAGACTCCATCTGGACATGAGTTGTCTTGACTTCTCTGTGTTAAAGCCTGTTTAAAGGTGAGCAGGGTATATTCTCAGTCCCCTTCAAAGTTCTGCAATATATTTCAGAGGTAGAAACCTAAGAACTATATTTTTTAGACTCTTTTGCCAGCCAGTACATGGTCAAGGTTCTGCTACTTGTTGAACTTGCAAAAAGCCTGGAAGCAAGAGAAAGGCTCTCTCTCCGTGTGTCCCTGTCCCTGTCCCTCCCCCTCCCTGTCTCTGTCCCTCTGTCCCTCTGTCTCTCTGTCTCTCTGTCTCTGTCTCTGTCTCTGTCTCTCTCTCTCTCTCAGGACTGGGCCAAAATCTTCTGCAGAAGGGAGCCTTGCATGGGTCAGCTAGACTTTCTTTGCTCTGCGTGTCACCTGTGCTAGCAGCAGAGGTTCCCTCAGCTATTGGACTTCTGGATTGCGACTTGCAGGGCAGCCTGACCAAAACTCTAGTGTGTGGAGGGCCACCTGTGGAACTCTTCTTGAAGGAGAAGCAGTTGTCTCTGTTTTGGTTGAGTCTGGCGCTATTTCCATGTATTGACATGCACAGAGTTGGCTAGGACTTTTTTGTATACCTTCAGTTGGCTTTGAGCAATGCATATCGGTCCAGCCAAGGTGCTGAAGGTAGTCGTTGAAGACAGCAGCCATGCTTCCCTGACCCCATCCCCACTGTTGTTCCCTAGTGTGAGCCAGGACAAGATGGGATGAAGATCCAGTACTCCATGCTGTTGGCTAGGCTTGAACCTTGAACCTTGAGATAGAGGCTTTGACTTCCTGGGGCTTGAACTGAAGCACTGACCTCAAAACATGAGATACTACCTCAGTTGTGTTTTACAGATTACTCTTTCTGCATATCCTTCTCTCTGCATTTGCAGAGGTGATTTCAGGCCTCCTACCTAGCCCAGCTCATGGTACTCACTTACTTCCTGCGATTCTCACAGTCACTCATCCTCATGCCAATCTCTTCTTCATGAATCAATAAAACCTGGGTTCTGCCCTGGGTGGAGACATTTGTACCAGATGGCCCTCACTATGGCTGGCCTTCGGACTCCTTGGCTCCTCATAACTAAAAATCTGCCTTAGTGTCTTTATTCTTGCCATGGGTTACACTGGAAGTGGTAGATTGGAATTAACCCTCTAGGGTTCCAATAACTTTTTGTGGGATTACAAATATAAACTTCCTGGGCCATGACGAGGACTGGGAAGGGCTCTCTATACAAGTGGTGCTCCTGACTTGTTCCTGAAATGCTAGGGTATTTTTTCCTTTTATGCACGAATTCCAAATGATACGTCATTATATTGACCAGGAAGTGTTTGAATTCTGGGTTTGTAAGTAGAAAGTTTTGCAAATTTATTTATTTATTTATTTATTTTGCGGTACTGGGGATCGAACTCAGGACCCTGCGCTTGCTAGGCAAGCGCTTACTCCACGGAGCTATATCCCCAGCCCCAAGTTTTGCAAATTTAAATCACACCAATTTTAATATATTTTCATCAAGAGAAGGAGCTTGGAAGAAAATCTCATTAAGCCAATGTAATTTCTAGATCAGCTTTTTATATAACATAGCTATATAGTTTCTCTCTTCTATTTCCATTTATATTTTATGGAAAATTTTTTTTTCTTCCAATAGCAACATGATTTTATTTGATACCAACCCCATTTCAAATATTTTATGGAAAATTTCTAATCCAGATCATTTTTTCTTTTTGCTGTAAAACTTAACAATGAAAATTCACTTAGCAATCAGGACCTTGTTTTTGTAAAATTTGACAATTCTGATCATACTGTCTAATATTGTTTTTACTGTTTTTTTCTAACATTATTTCTTTTGAGATTGTTATTCTGCCAAACCTATCTTTTCAATGAGATTCTGTAATTTTCAATTTTTCCATTACAAAGTTTTTTACAGTGTCCAGTTTTGCTTGGATCAAATTTTTCTTGCATCAAAATTTTTGCTGATTTGATGTCAATTGAAAGATGTGTCTTTTTTATTTTTCTCTCTGCCAGATTTCACTGTGCATCATTTTCATTGATACTTGATTTTTTCTGTTATTTTTCCTATAGGCCACTTCCACCAACAATTGCACTATGAATTAACTGTTCAAAGACTGATTCTTTGCATTTAGGGGGTCATGTTGCTGGGGCTCAAACCATTACTCTACATCCCCAGTTCCTGCCTTGTTTTTAAATTGAAGCAAAGATCATAGAAGGACAAAAGCAAAGGATGCATATGCATAATGAGCTCATGGAATTCTTATTTTCACCATGGTAGAGTAAAAATTCCTGCCTCTCTGGTTTTCTTAAGTGTAAAAGCTATGTATTTTGAGGATTAAGTTAAGGCTTAGTACAATATCTACATCATAAGCTCCATGACTGGTAATTATATTATTCTAAAATTAAGGGCAACTGAACTTTTAATGACAATACCCTGGTGAGATGGGTATTGTTACTACTATTCCAATTTTATACTCAAGGATGTAGAGTGGATTGGTGGCTAGCCTCTGTCAGTTCAGGACATGGGCCAGACCTGTTGCCACTGGCCAGATCAGTTTTTCTGTCCTACAGAGCTATGAAGGAAAGAGAACAGTTCTGTCCCAGAAGGAGATAGTCAGTGCTAAGACATGTCATGTGGATACAGGTGTAATATATATTCCAGATCATTAGAATTTCACCATAGTACTGATGGCCTGGCCAAGGAGAGACCTACCCTCAGGGAAACAGTAAAGGGGAAGAAAAAAACGAAGCCAACTCCAGAAAGCTGGGGCACTTGCTAGGACTCACCATGTGAGGGAACAACTGTTCTAAATGAACACAGTGGCATCTCACAGCCCCAAGAACTTTGGGCAGGAGGGGCCAGAAAGGTCCCGATATATCAGAAATACTGACATCCCTGAAGCTCCTGACCCAATGTCCACCTGGTCTATCCTATATGAGAGAAGGTAACAGAGCAAAGGGAAAGAGAAGTACATTCTAAACATTGATTCAACCACCAAATATATTTTGGAAAACTCCAGACGAAGAAAGTGTTTATGTAAGTATGTGGAGGAAATATCTAAGACAATTATAGGGATTGAAAGAGTCTCAATCAAGGCAATACGTATATCTTTCATGTGAAGGGATAAAATGCTTACAGCAGTAAACTGTGATGTGATATCTAGAGCAATCATTATTTGTTTAGAAATTATGCAAAAATATGTAGTTAAAAACACTACTGATAAGTCAAGACAAAATTTTTAAAAATGTTTAGATAATTCACTGAAAGCCAGGAAAAGACAAACAGACTCATGGAAAATAGAGGAGTAAAGAAAACAACAAATAATAAAGTGACATATTTAAGTCCTAATCTATCACTAACTACATTAAATATAAATGGCCTAAATATGTGAATTAAAGACGGAAATTGTACATGCCTATAATTCCAGCACTCAGATGCTGAGGCAACAGGACTGCCAAGGCCAGTCTGTGCTACATAGTGAGTTCAAGGCCTGTGTGAAGTATGTAATGACACCCTGCCTTAAAAAAACCCAAATTAACAAAAAGGACAGATTGACAAAGTGCATAATAATATGACCCAACTATATACTTCTTTTTTTATCAGTTTTTTTTAACTTTATTTTTAAGACAAAAGAACCCAGAATAACACAGAAACAATACAGAAAATACCAAGGTATAGAGAAGATAGTAGGGAATTGGCACTGGATGCTGTATAACATAATGTTATCTTCATATTTGTTATAACAAAATCAATAAAGGAAATACCAAATTACAGAGGAGACAGTAGGGAACCATCACTAGATTCTGTATTACATAGTGTTGTCTTTGCATTTGTTAACACAAAAACAATAAAGGAAATACCAGATTACAGAGAAAATAGCAGGGGGTTACCACTGGATGTTGTATTACATAATGTTATCTTCAGCTTTATTACTCAGTTATATAGATGATGGATGGCAATTAATCAGTTTTCTCCAGTTCACCTCCTTTGTTCTACCACCTACCACCCTATCAGTGGTCTTCCCACTGGTAATAACTGCACTTTTGGTTTATTTACTCCCTCGTGCTCTTACTTGGGCAGAGACTTGGCTGCTTCTAAATATGCTGTAGAATACGTGGGTGTACACAAATTGCTATGGCAGGAGGTGGAGAAGTACCCTTTGGCAAGCCCTCACAGCTGTCGGGTGTCCGGTCGCGTAGGTGGGGGTTACACAGCGAACCGCCAGGCTTTGTCAGCGCGTCTGCGTCTATAGGCTCAGGCGAGTCTTCAGGACCATCCCGGGGGCTGGGCAGAGCACCTGGAATGCCCTGGAGGCGGGATGGAGAGCCTGGCACGCCCCGGGTGCCAGACAGAGCTCCGGGGACAAAGCGGAGTGCCTGGCACACCACAGGGGCTGGGTAGAGTGCCTGGCATGCCCTGGGGGCCGGGCAGAGCTACAGGGACGAGGCAGAGCACCCGGCATGCCATGGGGGGGCCTGGCGGAATAAAATTTATTTAGTTATTTGTTTATTTCTAATGAATTAACCATTACATTTCTAAAGTTCTGAAATGGCCAACAGACCATAGGAAGATACCACTTTAGGCTCCTGCTTGAAACCAACAGCTCCAGAAAACTGCTGGCCTTGATTCAGAGCCAGCCAACTATATGCTTCTAAAAGAAACTCACTTCAAATAAAGTTATATATATATATATGATAAAGTTACATATAGATAAAGTTACATATAGATAAAGTTATATATATATATATATATATATATATATACACCTCACACAAACATTAATCAAAAGAAGTTAGGTATGACAATACTATTAGCAATTAAATTAGACTATTATTAGTCTAAAGTAGACTAGAGCAAATCAAATCACCAGAGATAAAGTGCAGCATAAAAATAACAATTAAAAGGTCAATACACTAAGGAAACATACCAATTCTAAATATGTATGCACTAAACAACATGCTTTAAAGCATATAAAACAAAAACAGACTGAAAGGAGAAATAAACAAAATCATAATTATAGTTGGGATGTCAGTACCTTTCTCTCAGCAATTGTTTTTGTTTTTGTTCTTGGTCTTGTTTTGAGACAGGGTCTCTCTATGCAGTCTAGGCTGGCCTTGAGCTCACTTTGTAGCCCAGGCTGATCTGGAACTCGCAGTGATCCTCCTGCCTCAGCCTCCAGTGTGCTGAGATTACAGGTGTGCTCCACCATGTCCAGCTTTTCTCAGCAACTGATAGAACCAATAGAAAGAAAATTAGCAAGGATGTAATGCCAACAATATCTAGCTGATTTTAAAAAATAAAGTGTTTGTTTGTCCTCTTGGGTATAGGAAAACTGGAGAAGGCTGTCCCTAAACAACAGGCTGAGAACCTTGGTATTGAATGGTAGGATCTCTTGGTGGGTTGGATAAGTTATTTAAGAAAAGTATAGAGTTCAAAAATCACTCTGGCTACTCACAACTAGTGCTAAGTGTATTGAAAGGGAACTAAAGTAGTCCTAATGCCAAGCTCCTGCTAGAGCTACCTGCAAAGTTCACACAATTGTATCAGAAACATATCTGGTCAAATTGGACTGGTTAGTGAATCCGACAACATCAATAGCACCAAACTTACTTCCAACACATCGTTGTGCTCAATAAACATTTATTGAACAAAAATGAATGAGTTGTTCAAGTGCTGCTGTGTTAACCAGGTAAACTTGGTTTTATTTTTTTGGGTGGTACTGGGTATTGAACTCAGGACCTTATGCTTGCCAGGCAGGCACTTATTCCACTGAGCTATATCCCCAGCCCTAACCAGGTAAACTTGGAAGTGTAGTGTCACTTTTCTGAACTTTCTCACATGCAAATGGAGTGAGAACTTGTGTTTACCTTCCCCCAGGTTCATAGAGCTCTTGTGACCTAGAGTAGCAATGTCTTTTATTGCAAAGCAAGTTATCCAAACTGAAACATAAAAGGTAAAACAATGCCTGGGAAAGGAAAAAACACCTGAAATTTTACTCTAACTCTTTTACTAAATTGAATGTCCCCTCTTTTTTTGATCTTCTGAATTAATTAGATTTCCTGTTGCCCAGACATAATATGCAACCTTCACAGCTTAAAGGAGGAAAGTTTTCATTTAGCTCATAGTTAAGGGGAATTAAGTTCACAGGCTGGGACATCACAGTGGAAGGGAGTGGTAGCACAAAGCTTCTGAGTTCACAGTGGCTGGGAAAAAAAAGCAGAGGGCTAGTGCCCGAGAGGAAGGAGCAAGGGACCATATATGGTACACAACGCCCATGCTTCCACGACCCAAACACAGCTAGGACAATGCTTTACTGAGCTCTGAGGTATTTCTCAATCCAATGAGGTTGACAAATCAGGATTAAGAGTCACACCTTCAGGTACTCCTTTCTTGGTGAAACACTTCCTGTCGTCATAAGGGCCATCAGAGAAGAAGGTCTCATGTGAGCATTAGGGTCCTTTGTTTTGATGATGGATCATCACTGGCCCGGAAGTCACTGGGTCCATTGTGTGTGGGGGTATGGGATCCACTTGGGCTTGGATGATGTCAGTTCTCTTGTTTTTTGTTTTTGTTTTTGCTTTTACTTTTGGTTTTTTTGAGACAGGGTTTCGCTATGTAGTTCAGGCTGATCTTGAACCCAGTTTGTAGCCCAGGTTGGCCTCACACTCACAGCAATCTACCTGCCTCAGCCTCCTGAGTGCTGGGATCAGAGGTGTGTGCCACCATGCCCAGTCAGTTCTCATGCTTTATTTTTCACCTGGGGTAGAGAAGGAGTAGACGGGAAGAATTCACCTCTCCCTTATGATCACAGGTTATAATTGAGACCACCCAGTTCAGGACTCCTGAAAGCTGCTTATGATGAAATGTGTGGCCCAGGGTCCCCTAGCATCTTCCCTATGGTTCCTATTTACTCTTTCTTCCATTTCTCTTGGGCAGGGTGAAAGGTGCCAGCAAGGGGCCCTTGCCAGGAAGTGACAGCAGGCAGTTGTCCGGGCTGACCCCAGGGAGAGCTAATCCGCCACCTCCAGAGGCAAAGCAGAGCCTTTGATCCTGTTCCCCATGACGGAGGCTGGTGTGCCCATTCCTGCTCCCTGGGTTGTTTGTCCAGCTGCATGTCCTCATCAAAACTGATGGGGAAAAACAAAACAAAACAAAACAAAAACAAATACTTTGGGCTGGGGATATAGCTCAGTGGAATAAGCGCTTGCCTAGCAAGTGCAGGGTCCTGAGTTCGATCCCCAGTACCGCAAAAAAACAAAACAAAACAAAACAAAAAAAACTGATGGGGAAGTAGACAAAGAAAAAGCAGGGAAGAAGCATTCATCAGAGAGGCAGCTTAGCATAGAAAGTGGGAGCTGCCTGACTATAGGCCTGGCATATCCTAAATATATTTCATGCATTGCTCATTTAAAACCACAACAAGCTGGGTGTGGTGGTGCATACCTGTAATCTTAGCACTCTGGAGGCTGAGGCAGGAGGGCCGTTGTGAAGTCAGCCTGGGCTATGTAGAGAATTCAAGGACTGCCTGAACTGCATACTGAGTCAAAACACTGTCAAAACAAACAAACAACCAAACAAAAACATAACAGACTCATAAAATCATACGATCCTTCATGTTTTATCATTGGCAGTAAACCCTAACATGTAACAAAAGCTTACTGAGTGTCAGGCACTATGACAAGTGTTTTATGTGCATTAGCTCATATAACTTCCAAATATCCTATCAGGGAGCTGCATTATTGTTCCCACTTTACAGACTGGGAAAGCCAGGTGCAGGAAAACCTATGGAATTTCCCAGTCACACAGCTGTGAGCGGAGGAATCCAGATCTGAATTGCGTTCCTTTAGATTAGCCACCTTTTTACCCTCACTTCCTACACTGGGAAACTAAGGCGCGGAAAGCAGCCACACAACCCTCAACTGCCACAGAGCTCAAATTAAAGCCCAAGTCTGCTGCAAAAGTACAGGCTTCTGGGGGTTCAAAGAGATACAAGGGGAGGGACCCAGTGCTTGCTGTTTCTGCTTTGTGGCCCTGGTACATTATTGTGTAATTTATTTAATCCCTAAGGAAGAAAGGAAGTCATATTTCCTATGTTCACAGAATATGGAGGGAGGCGGCAGGACCTATGTTTTGGCTAAGGACACTGAGATTCTGAACGGTTCAGGCACCACAGCACAGGGGTCCTGAGTTTTCATCCTCAGGCAAGGGCAAGCTAGGGACAGGCCACTGCTGTGGTTCTGCTTGGGCAAGAATGGGCATCCTGCCTTCCAGCACTCAACATTCAGAAGGTTTCTCAAATCTGCTCCCAAGCAGGCCCACTGTGCCGGTTGTGATGCCAGCCAATGGCAGGCATGGAGAAGAGGGTTTGGGAGTAGCAAGACCTTGTCACATCCTATGGCCAGACTCTTGGCTGCGCTGGCCTGGGGCAGTGGCTTGTGGTAGCCCCACTTTGGGTCAGCGGTGAAACTTCCCAGAAATTCAGCAGCACAGGACCTGGAGGCAGAAGCCAGAGGTGAGAACCTAATGAAGGGGCTGTTAGCCATCTGCAAGGGCAGGGTTACTTGGTCCAGCTCTGTGACACTGGCCTCATGTATGTGTGTGTGGGACCTCAGAAAGGGTAACATAACTTCACCATGGCTCTGTTTCTTCATTGGGAATCAGCACAACCTCACCTGCTCCACCTGCCACCTAGTCCCCATTCTTTGTGCTTTAGTTCCAGCGAATCCCTTCACTTCTTACATGGGTTTCTGCAGTAGCTTCCCCGTGGTCTCCCTGCCCAACTCTCACTGCCACCACCTTGCGACGTTGTGCTGCCACATCACCTGTGTGTGCCACTGCCCAGCACTCACCTGAAATATTGGGGTAGAAGGTCCACTAACTGGCACAGACTTCCACAGGGGACGCAGCAGGGGTTCTGTGAACGCAGGAATCCTAACTTCCTTTCTTCTTCCATTCACTCATCTAAAAACTAGTTTTGGAGCACCCGTTATCTACCAATCTTGCTCTAGGCCCAGAGGGCATCAGTGATCTAGACAAGCATTATCTCTGCCTTCATGGAGCTCCTGTTACCGTGGGTGGGGAGATAAAAAATTTCTGAACACATTGACAGGTAAATAATTTCAGATAGTGAGCAGCACCAGGGAGGAATGCCATGGACAGGAGGAAGACCAGCTCCGGGCTGTAGGGGAGAGAAGGGGAAGGGTGTCCCATGTGTGTTGCACAGCTCTGCGAAGCAGTGAGGGAGGTCAAGAGCTGAATGAAAGAGCGAGAATCAGCCAGGCTCTGGTGCCTGTGCATCTCCCTCACTGACGAGCAGTCAGATGCCATTTAATGAGGGGCTGTCATCTGAGAAGTCCATCCTCAGGCACTCTCACCCCTTCATGAGCATCAGTGTCCTCACACAGACCGAGCTGGTATAGACCGAGTTACGGTTGATACATTGTGTCAACTTGGGGAGTCTGGAGGTTTAGCTGAGTAACTCAGCAGTTGTAGATCTTGGGGTGAAAAGGACATGCCCTTACCCTTCTGGGATGTTGTTTATTGTGTTAATTTGGGAGGTTTAAAAGGTTAACTATGTGATTCAGCAGGAAGCCAGGGTGCTTACTTTGTACACATCCTGAGCCTGTGGAAGAGGAGGGCATGGAGACTGCGTGAGAGCTACACGCCCCCTGGGTGGGGGCAGGCTGTTTACAAGGTAAAGGAGAGAGGCTACTTGCCTGCAATTCCACACATTCGCTGGTTGTTTGCTGCCCGGAACAGTTTGCCCTCTGCCATGTGCCACTCTGCCTCTGAAGCAGCCAAGTATGGACTGAAACCTCCACAACTATAAGCTAAATAAACCTTTCCCTCTTTCATTTTGGGTGTTCAGTATTTTGTCTCAGCAACGAGAGAAAAGTAACCAAGACAGACCGCTACACACCTAGGCTACATGGGTTTCTCTATGGGATCAGCTATGGCTCCTAGGTCATGACGAGCAAAACACAAGGTCCAATGGAGCCCAAAGAAAATTATGCCATCAAGAGGTGCAGTACACGGAAGATGAATGAGGCTGCTGCCGGCGTAACGTGACATTGTTTTGTAAATTTTTTCTTCTACGAGGAGAATAAGTACACTCTAAAACAACAGTACATAGTAGAGAAAACACACAAACCAGGAGCGTGACCACTGTTAGCATCTGAAGTATTACATACCTCACAAGTACACTCTGGGACCACCAGACACACATGGGTAATGCATTGCCCTACCGCGTTGCTGCAGCAGTGAGGCGCGTGGTGTAGGAATCTTTTCAGCTCTATTCCAGTCATATGGAACCACTATCGTGGCTGCAGCTCAGTGCCCACGGGATGGTGCCGGTGGGGCTCGCCTCCTTGTTTCTTTCTTGGTTCTTTGTCTTTTTTTTCAGACAGGGTCTCACTATGCAGTTCAGGCTGGCCTTGAACTCACTTTTTAGCCTGGGCTGGCTTCAAACTTGAAGTGATCCTCCTGCCTCAGCCTCCCAAGTGCTGGGATTATAGGAATACGCCGCCATGCCCAGCTTGGGCTTGCCGTTTTGTTAGGATCTAATATGATTTTTTTGTAACTGGCCCCCACCCCCACCTGTAGCAAATGCTCAGCAAAACAATGCTTTGTTGAAGGAATGGTCTATGGGAGATGTCATAAAAGTTGCAGAAAGGGCTGGGTCCACAGAAGGTGTTGCATAAATGCTCTTTCTGCTCCTTTCCTCACACCGTTAGCAGCACAGGTGAGTGTGGAGCCCACGTGCCCCACACACTGTGTCCTCACCAAAGAGCCCCCTTTCCTGGGGGCGGCCAACCCACAGGGCTCCCTCTGTGACCCCTACACTGGGTGGAGCTTCCCGTCCTTTACAGTGCGAGTGTTACATGTGGGTGGGCAACGTCATGGGCGCAAGTGGAGAAATGAGGATCTGCAAATGGTCTTCACCAATGTCATGTCCAACAACCCTTAATCTTCCAACAGTCCTATCAGGCAGAAAGTACAATGACCACCATCTTTAACAGGCAAAAATCCTGGCTCAAAAAGGGGAGGATATTTCAAATACCCGCTACAGCAATGGTGGGGCCCAGGCTGCGAATTTCACGCGTCTCCCACCACACAGAAAGCAGGCGGGGGAGGAAATTGTGCTCCTGGCTCCCGGGCTGAGGGAGGACTGCAGGGGGATGTCTGTTTGCCTGCAGCCACATGGCTAGAGGCTATGAGGGCCCCTGACACCTAGTTGTCTTTGTCCTTGATGGTGAAAGTTCTGTGAACAGTGAAGTGCGTTTCTGCCTGGAAAGGCACCACCAAGTTAGAGGCCAGCGGCCCTGAGGGCAAGATTTTCTAACATCCGAACTAGGTGGCTCAAGGCCCAGTGAACCTGTTGTTTGATTACTCTTTTGTTTACAAAACATAGAAACAAACAAAATTAAAATGAAATAGAACACAGGAAATACAGAGGTGAGAGGAGAGAGAAAAAGAGATTCCCCCTCCAGATAACCCTGGATGAAAACCAGAAGCTGGGCTCGCTCTCAGGGCCTAGTCTGTGCCGCTGCCCCCCTCCCCCCTCCCCCCTCCCCTACCATAGCCAGGACCTCAGGTCAGGGGTCAGGAGGAGCGAGGGAAGAGGCTCCTCTTGCTGGTGTCCCTGGTCACCCACATTTTGCCGAGAGGTCTGTCTTAGTCACTTCCTGTTGCTGAGACAAAATACCCAACACCCAAAGCTGAAGGAGGAGAAGTTTATTTTGGCTCAGAGTGTGTAGATTGTTCAGCCCATAGTCATCTGGCTCAGAGACAGGGTAGCTTAGCAGAGGGCCATCACAGAGGAGAAAGTAGTTCTTGGTGTGGCGGGGAGACGTCAGACCTCTTGAATCAGAAACTCCAGAGGCAGGACTTAGAATTCCTGGAATGAACAATTTGTGCAGGTGATTCTGATATGCGCTTAGGATCCACTGTTCTGAAGGGCTGTAACTTTAGTCCTGGCCTCGAGGTGCCTTGCCTGAGGACACGGGCCCCACAGGGGAATACCAGCGAGGATTGCATAGCCTGTGTCATTCTCTCAGGCCTCCACCCACTGAACCCTCAAACCAGCCAAGGGAGGACAGATGTGTCATCGCATCACCAGTGCTAATGTGTTTTCTGGAAACTGCCAGGTGCAGACCCTGACTTCACCACTTCCTACGGAGCTGTGTGACCTTGGCTAGGTCACATACTTTCCCAGCTTTTGCTTGTTGTCTGTAAAGTGAAGTGATCCCAGTCTCCACCTCCAGGGGCTGAGGGCCAGATTATACGTAGAACCAGATGGTCTGTGCCAGGAGCTCAGCGCTGCCGGGCATGTGTTGAGTGCCAGGGCAGAGCTGGCAGATGTCATTGCTGTGCCCGATCAGTGCTTGGAGAGCAGAACAAAGAGGATCTGAAGTCTAACACGGGCCACTCACTGTCCGAGGTCTGGGCCCTGCAGAACCTCCGAAGGGGTCGTGTCCCTGAGGTCCCACTCCAGTCCACACCCTCAGAAATTCTCCAGAACATAGCTGCGAGGGTTCTGTTCATGCTCACAGCTCTTCTGAGGTGTAGCAGGAAGTCCAAGCCCCGGGGTCTCTAATCATTTCCTCCCATATAGAAGAGACTCCAGGGCCAGGAACCTGGTTTCCTGCCCCGTGGCCACCCTCACAGGCAGCAGGTCCAGCTCCAGGACCCAGCAGTCCTGCTCTTGCTGGCTGCATGTGCTGCTTCTTACTCTGCATGCACCATTTCTTTCCACATCTGACCACAACCTAAAAGCCTCCCCTCTAAGTAACAACAGTGCGTCCCATCACCAACACCTGCATATCTGTGTCTCATTTGCTTGGTAAGCAGCACTCTGAGTGCAGTGTCCTGGTTCCCATTTCCCAGAAACACAGCTGGAAAAAATGGGTTTGAGATTTGAACCCTTGTCTTCAAACTGCAAGAGCAATGTCCTGAACTTGGTACTTTTTTGGGGGGGTACCAGGAATCAAACTCACGACCTCAGGCTTGCCAGGCAAGTGCTTATGCTGCTGAGCTATATTCCCAGCCCTGAACTTGGTGTTTCTGAAAGGAATCTCAGAAGCCAGATCTTTGGAGAGCCCTCAGGCGGGGTCTCTGCCTCAGCAAGGAGGGTGGGGGCTCAGGTGGCCTGGTTTCCTATCCTGCCTCAGCCACCTTCCAGCTGTGACCAGTGATGAGTCAGTCAGCTCCTCTGAAGTGTGTGACATGGCTTGAGGTTGTAACCATAGAAATTAAGGTGCAACCTTGGTTGTTTCATGTGGAAAGCTCTGGCTGGCTCTGAGTTGGTACGTAAATGGAGCTTCATTGTTTGATAATATTTGGTAGGCAAAATTTTTGATGAATGGATTTCAGAGTGGAAGATAAATAACCAACGTACTCCAAGTGATAAAGAGATTGGAGGCCCTTGCCAGTCTGTGGTTGCCAACCAGAGCCCCCACCCACCTTGGAACTGAGAATGACTCTCACAGGAGAAGCATTGATCCAAAGATTCCCGATGGCAAATGTTCCTGGCGGAATGTTTGTGTTATTCTCACAGGGGCACCCCCATCTCTCAGTGCTTCCCATCACCAGAACAAGATGGAACCAGTCTCCTGGGACCTTGTGCCTTTGGTCCCTCTCTGGCCTTGAAGGCCTCAAGGTGACTCTAGGCCAACAGCCCCCTGGGGATCTGCAGACAAACACAGAATCCCACCAACAAAGCTCAGAGGTTTTTTGTTGTTGTTGTTGTTTGTTTGTTTCTTAAATCCACAGCCCTGGAATCCATAAGAACCCCAACTCTCCCCTACAATATTCTGGCAGAGTTCAAAATTAAAGCTGATTAAATTCACATAGGAAATCTCATAGCCCGCACCATGCTTAAAAACCTAAGGGATAATAATAGCTCCCATCCTCCTTTTGTGGCCTCCTATCTTCATTCTTCTCAAAGCCCTCTCACCTCCTTCACTGGTTCTCCCCAGCACCCTGAGAGACAGCCCCATGGGAGACTGTCATGCCTGGCTCACAGGTGAGGAAACAGGCTCAGCAAGGTCAAGTGACTTGTCCCAGGTCACCCGAGGGTGAGTGTCGGGAGCCGAGACTCCATGATTAGTTCACTTTCTTTTCTTTTTCTTTTTCTTTTTTTTTGCGGTACTGGGGATCGAACTCAGGACCCTGTGCTTGCTAGGCAAGCGCTTATTCCACTGAGCTATATCCCCAGCCCCCTAGTTCACTTTCTACTACATCTCATTAGACAACTAATGTCAAGATTTGAAAAAATCCATTTCTAAGACTTTACCTTATAGGAATATTTATAAAAGGATGATGTACTGGTATTGTACAAGGGTGATCGCTGCACCATGACTTGTATCCAGTTGCTCACCAAGTATTCTCGATTTCGCTTGCTAGGAAGACCTGGTTGGTTTCTTTTTATTCCATTCCAATCTGAATGACTAGTATCTGTAATGTTCAAGTCACACATGATACTTCACACAGTACTATAAAGTTACTGGAGGCTAGGAAAGCATTAACGCGGCCACAGGGTTTCAAGAAGCCCACAGAGAGAGCAGCGGGAGAGACCTGGCATACACCAAAGTGTCTGCCGGACAGAGGAGCAGTTTACAGACCTGACCTCACAGGCAGAGCTTGAGGACAGAGGTGCACAGATGATGAGTGAAAGGAGAAGTTGAAGGCCAAGGCCAAGCCTGGACAGCAAGCAGCCTCAAAAGCGTCAGCCTGAGTGGGGCCATGTACACATCACAAACAAGAAAAACCAAGCTCATTTGAAACCCTGGGACCAGGCAGGTTCTTCACTTGCTGATTCTCCTGGGCAGGGATCGCTGCAAGGAAAGGAGACCAAGGTCAGTGGTGGTTTAGGGTGCTCTCTTTTTATAAGTCTCGGGTGAGGGAGTTACGTTGGTGTGATTGGTAACCTCAGGGGTCTGTCTTTTCTGATATGGTTTGATAGGCCTGTGTCTGGGTCTCTGGATTAAATTTGATAAGTTAAATTTTTATAGGCACAAATAAGTTATTTATCATCCTCTGTCATGTGTTTATGCCAGGCAAATAGTGGTTGTTTACTTGTACAAACAAGGTGTAGAGCCACTCTACTTGGGCATGTCTCCTCAAGATGGAGTAACCCAGATCAAACTGTTGCTCTAGAAAATGAAGTAACTCAGGACAAAGCATTGCCTAAAAGCTGCCTTTCTACACACCAGAGTAACAAGCAGAGCACAGCCTGGTCTTCACAGGACTGCTCGGCCGAGAGGCCCTGTGACCACCCTGAAGGAGCTGGGTCCCCTCTGCATTTGCTAAGCTCCTCGCCTTCACCATGGCAGGTTGGGCACAGGGAAATGCTTGTCCTGAACTGACCTGTTCTAGGGCTAGAAAATGCCCGGGGACCGGAGAACACAGATTGAGGAGAGGACACCCTGGTCCAGAGGGGCAAGGTGACTGCCTTGGACTCCCAAGGGTGGGATTAGACCCAACAGCCGGTCATCTTCCTGTCTCACTTGCTTGTGTGTGTATGTATATTGTGAGTGTGTGTGCACCTGTGTATGCATGCGTGTGTGTGCGAAGCCCACCTCCAGTGTCAGGCTGACCCACTGCTCCCTGAGACCTGGCAGAGGAGTTCCTCTCTCTTCTGTCTGCTCTCACCCCTGCCATGAAAATGGTTTTCATATTAAATCTATGCCTGTGGACAATGTCGTGATTGCTGTTATGATAGGAAGTGGGACATGCAGGAGAGCAGCAGGTTCTCGTGGAGTCCCAGTGAAACCCAGTGGGGTGGCTATAAATAAAGCCTTTTGCGAACTCCTCTTCTGCGGGAATTAGTGCTTGCCGAGCTCTTGCCTGGGAGCTGCAGAGAATGACTGCAACTGGGTATCTCCTTCAGGGCCTCCGCCAGGGTCAGAAAGTAGTTCCACGTGGCCAGTGCCAACAAAGTCTGTTTGCATTTTGAGTTTTGTTCAAGGATTTGTGAAGAATAAATGACCAGTTGTTTAATAAACTTATTCATGTGGATTTAAAAGAGTTTATCTCTAGACTCTTGAGTTAAGAGGGAGTTTTCAAAAACATAACTGGCGTCATGCCCCACCCTGCTTTCTCTGCCGAGAAGGCTCCAAGCTGCTCCCTCCCACTCACCCCTGCCCGCTCCTCCTACTCTTCCCTGCCTGGCACTGGCTACCTCCCTGGCCTCCCCTCTGCCCTTGGCTCTTTCCTGGGCCCTTTTGAAGGGTAGATTCCTCTCCAGCAGGTCTCAATTTCCATGTCACCTGCTCAGAGTTGCCTCCATCTGCTTCCCATCTAAAGAAGGAAGCGTGCACTCTGCCGCTTGTCCTCTCTCGGTTTCTGCAGTTTTCCTTTGTTTACAGTTTTGCTGTTCTCTTCCTTAGCGCAGCCACGGTGCCTGACCCATAAGGACACCATCACCAGTATTTATAGAATGTGTGAGGGATTCCTCTCTTCTGTAAGGAATAATTGCTACCCCAGTGTGCTGCTGGGAGCGAGCAGCTAAACTGTGGTCCTTCTGTCCCATCAATATTACTCTGCGGCGCCAGGAGATGCAAAATGATACAACTTTTAATAAATTTAAAGTAAGTTTATTAAATTAAGCTGAGGAGGAAAATGCCAAAGCCAAAAGGTTGTACACCATATGATTCTGTTGATATAATATTGTCGTGGTCAGAGGTCTGGGATCGGGGGGCAGGGAAGGGTGGCATGAGGGATTCTAGTGGTGATGGAATAATTCTGTATCCTGGCTGTGACACAGGCACCCTTGTGATTCAATTGCACAGAACGACATGCTCACATACACATACAAGTTGGTGCTTACGAAGCCAGTGAGCTGCGAACAAGTTCTATGCATTGGGGAAAAGTGCCCTGGTTTTGATCCTGCACTGTGGTTATGCAAGATGTTAATGCTGGGGGAAGCTGCGTAGAGGTGCGGCCCTCCCTGCATAATTTTTTCTCACAACTTCTTGTGAATCTATATATCAAAAATTAAGAAACTGTTCTGCACATTCAAAGAAAGGACAAAAAACCTTTTACTATCAAATCCATCTCTGTGGGCAATATTGCATCACCTTTATGATATAAAGTACATTTGCCTTATTTGAAGGCCTTTTTCAAATGTAATTGAGTAATTCGTTTTGTTTCTAATATCGACGAATAAGTCTTCTGTCTCATTTGGAATTGGTCTTCATCTCTGCCTGTATGTTATATGGGTAGTCTTTACATACTCTGTTGGGGCTATTAGTTCTGAGGCAGTGCTTGTGTTCACAGTCCCATTTTGTGCCGGAGGAAAATTTGCTTAGATATAGAAATTCTTACAGCATCGCTCAGAGGTAGAGCATGAATGGTCTCCAGATTCTAAATATTCCACCTTCTGTGTTTGCACCAATGGCCTATGCTTGGGTAACTGCTCCGAAACTGTAAGTTAACCTAAGTCTATCCCAGCATCATACCCTGAATCCAGTCCCCATTCCCTCTCCTAGAGGAGCTGTGACCTCCCAAGCACAGACAACTCCAAGCGGCTAATTAGCACTGCCTCAAAAAGCTCAAGGTGGACTCCAGGAGAAAAGAGATCCTGTTGGTTGTTGCTCATTTGCGGATGTTTTCCCTGCAAAACCACATCAAAGCAGGGAAGCCCACCATGGACTTGGCCAGAAACCAAAGCTCGCTGGCCAATCTGAGAAGCAGCAAGTTCTATCAGGTAGGAAATTATTTTATTTTCTGGGCCCAGATTCCTCACTTAGAGCTGGTGGAGGGAGAGCAGCTCCCAAATAACAGAGCTGCTCCCAAGCCCCCGAGTGGTTCTGTCCTGCATGGGCCTGCTAGAGACCCTAGTGGGGCCTCCTAACAAACCCCTTCACTGGTCACTGTGTCCCTGCTAGGGGCAGGGCAGGGTGAACATGAGCTTGGGGAGTTGCCTCACCACGTGCAAGCACTAGAAAAACTAAGGTGTTTCAATTTTCCTACGTATCACTGACCATATATTGATTTTTGTTTTGTTTTGTTTTAAGAGAGGGTCTCACTATGCAGTTCAGGCTGGCTTTGAGCTCACTTTGTAGCCTAGGCTGGTCTCCAACTCACAACGATCCTCCTGCCTCAGCCTCCTGAGTGCTGGGATTGCACACACGCCCCACCATGTCCAGCCCTGGAGGGTACTTAACGCCGTGGCTCCCTCTGCTCTTTCTCACACTCAGCTCTCCACGACCTCCAGCATTCAGAACTCACGGAGAAACATCCCAGGTCCCTAAGCCAGGAGTCTACATCTGGAGAAAGCACAGCATACAGGGCTTGCAGTTCTGGGGAGGGCATCTCAGCCAGAGAGCCTTGCACCTGGCTGCACATAGCGCCCTCTTTCCAGATGTAGTGGTGGTCATAGCTGTCTCCTTGGGTAGACCAGAAGCCCCTTGAGGACAGTGTCTATGGTTTTCCCTTTGTGTCCCAAGTATCTGACCCTTTCCTAGCACACACTAGACACTGATACACTTTAAGTAAAGAAATGAATGAAGAAGTCTCCGTGGTAAGAAAGACCTGAAGATTTCTGAGCTGTGGACGTTGTACACTTTTACATGCTTTGGAAACATTACCCTGACAGCCCTGTAACCCTTGCAGCAGGCCGAGAACATGAGGGTTTTAATCAGGCCTTCTAAATGTCAGAGAATGAGGCAAGGAGTCACTTCACCACAACCTCCCACATCCAACTCAAAGTTTACCCTTGCTCCTAACACAGTGCCACTTGAGACTTGGTGCATATAAGAACGGAAAACCCTCACGTTTCTGGACCTCTGAGAGTTCAACTAAGTGTGATGGGGACATGCTCATTACTGTGTGTTATAGGGACTGTTGCTGTGGTCAGTAGTTTTTGATTCATTAAGTGAAGCTACCTAAGGACCCTCATGACTTTGGGAGTGTGGACACATGCCAGTGCTTATCTTTGATCTCCCTCGCATGTTAGACGGGTCCCCATCTGGTGAACCTCTGAGAGAGGAGTGGGAGCCCAGAGAATTGTGTATCCAGCCTTCTGCACAGCCAGAGCGCCGCCGCAGCACAAGACCAAAGCTACACAGCCACCTGCCCCACCTCCTCAGGTCTCCTACAGGACAAATGCCACCTAGGTAAGTGCACAGTGCAGGGTCACTGCAGACACAGGTGACATCTAGAGAGCAGTGGCCAAATCCAGGAACCCA
Source organism: Dinomys branickii (assembly GCA_004027595.1). Taxonomy (NCBI): domain Eukaryota; kingdom Metazoa; phylum Chordata; class Mammalia; order Rodentia; family Dinomyidae; genus Dinomys; species Dinomys branickii. Next base: position 94,189 of record PVLD010002953.1, read on the forward strand.
CTTCCCCTACCACAGGTCAGAGTAGTAGCATCCTCCCACATCCTGAGAGGTGCTTCCCTGATGGAGAAGCACAGCAGACCTAGCACTTACCCAACTCAGGGCCAAGACCGCTGGTTGACAAGTGCACTCGTGTGTGTGTGTGTGTGTGTGTGTGTGTGTGTTACTGAGGATTCAACCCAGGGATGCTCTATCACTCACTAAGCTACATCCCAATACATGTTTTTCTACTCTTAATTCTGAGATAGGGTCTTACTAAGTTACCGAGGGTGGCCCTGAACTTGTGATCTTCCAGCCTCAAGCCTCCAGAGTAACTGGGATTATAGGTGTGTGCCACCACACCCAGCCATGCACCCTCCTTCACTCAACAGTTCAGGTTCTAGGTTAACATCCCATTGTCAAATGCTGAAGGGTACTTCAGATGTTTTTCCCGTATCAAGTTTTCCTGAATGTCCCAAGAACTCTGATGCCTTTTTCTACTAGATGGGAGGTTAAAATCATAGTGCAAAGGCTAGAAATCCAAACTTGAGCACCAGACTAGCTAGGTTTCAACTCTAATATCCACCAGCTGCGTCATGTTGGCATCTTGCTGTAAGCTCAGCTCCCTGTGGCTAATAATACTGTCGCTATCTGGAGAGAGCATTTGAGGAGTCCGCATAGCAGCAGAGGGGACACAGGCTTACTCACCCCAAGAACTGCCAAGCACCTGGCTGAGTGGGGCAGGCATGGTCCAGAGATTAAACGTCCTCACCAGAGCCCTGAAGGGCGAGGAAGAACTCACGGTGGCAGCTCAAAGGCGACACATTTGGCCTCAGATAAGAAAGACTTTCTAATAATCAGGAAATGTGTCAGGGGAGCTCAGGGGGAAACAAATCCCCAGTGGGGCAGGGTGGAAGCCAAGGCTGGAGAAACGCACGGTGAGCTTTTAGGGAGAGGATTTCAGCACACATTAGTGTAAGCAAAGAAACTTCCTTTTAAAATGAAACACTCTGAAACCACAGTCAGTGCTGTGATTACCTGAAATGTTTCCTAAGCACTTGCTCAGAACACCAGCAAAGCAGGGAGAGGGAGCGAGACAAGCACCATTTCGATAAATGCAGCTAGAATTCTTCAGCCCAGAAACCCGGATCCTCCTGATTTTATTTAAAACAAACCCCAGCTATTGCACTGTTTATACACAGATCTCAGTGTACATTTTCAAAGGTTTGGATCTCTCTTTCTCTCTCCCTCTCTAGCATAACCATATGCCATTATCACCCCCCGCCCCGAATTAAGTATGTCTCCAACACCATCAAAGATCTTTCAGTGATCATATTTCTAATTTGGTAAATGTCCAAATGTTTTCCATTAAAAAAAATCACAATTCTAGTAAGGACCCCACTTGCAATTTGTTGATGAGTTGCAAAATAACCTTTTAATCTATTCTCACTAGCAATTTATTTACTGAAGATATTCAAACATTTCTCCCATGAAAGTCCCCTTGTTTGGGTTTTACTGGCTACATCCCTGTTGTGTGATTTAACAAGTCCCTCACTTCTCTCCCCTTTGTATTTTCTGCAAATGAATGTTTGATTCTAGAGTTTGATCAGGTTCAGAGCACATCACCATTTAAGGGAAACAGAAAACTGTCTCAGTGTGCTGGAGTCCATGCTGTTGGGGCTGTGTCTCCCTGCTATCCCTGCTATGGGGCTCACACTGTTTCTGAGCCACTGTGCAGACACCAGGAGGACAGAGCAGGTTGACATCTATTGGTGGGGTGATCCTAACTGCCCAGCTGTTGAGCCCCCTTTTCTGCAGTGAATGCTTCTTGATGTGCATTGATGGGCAAAAAGATTCTCACAATTTTGGGCCCTACTCCCATGAGCCCAATCTGAAGCCTCTTTTCCAAAGTTCTCTGTTCCTCCTCTTCTAATTACGCTCCTTCGGGGTCCCCAGCAAACCAGCACCCATTCAGCACAACCCAGGAGTCTGTTGGCTCTTTCTGCAGGCAACTTCTCTGACCACAAAAAGGAGATTGACCAGGTACAGGAGATACTGGAAATAAGGATACTTTTCTCCTTGCTTTAGTCAACACAGAACATTCCACCTATGCTGTGAGAGCACCAAAACGTGTATAGAGGTTTTTCCCATCATGAACAGCATTGTCCAATGGACACCAACTGGGTGTCCTGTAACTCAAATCAGTGTAATCCTGTCTGACACTCTACCTGTAGCAGAAGTCCCGTCCTACAGCGTGAGACAACAAGACTCCTCCTGCCTTCAGGTGCCAACTGCAGTCCCGGTGGGGGGGTTACCTGTGCTTCTTACTGACAGGCTATTAATTGGGGTTTCCCCAGCCTCTTCCTTGGGGTCAATGAATTTGCTAGAGCAGCTAGCAGAGCTCAGGGAAATACTTGTGTGTACTGGTTGACTTTAAAGGACTTACAGAAGGTGTAGGTGGGGAGTCAAATCGGTGTACAGCATGAGCTGTGTGGGAGGAGCTTCTGTGTCCTCACTGGAACAGCACCATCTAGGGACCACCACATCTGCGGCTGCCCAGAAGTCCTTCAGACACTACGCTTTGGGTACTGATGAACATTTCATTATGTAGGCATGAGCTATAGTATGGATCTCAAGTGTCCCTCAAAGATCCACATTGAAGGCTTGGCCCCAGCCTGTGGCACTTTTGGGAGGAGCTGGAAGCTTTAGGAAGTGGCTCTTAGAAGAAGGAAGCTAGGTCAGTAGGTATAGGGCCCTGCTTTTCCCCTGTCTTTGCTTCCTGGGTACCATGAGGTAAGCAGTCTGCTTCACCTCGCACCCCTTGCCATGATGTGCTCACCATAGGCCCAAGCAGCAATGGGGTCAACTTTGATCAGAAACCACATGTGCCAAAACAAACCTTTCTTTAATTATCTCAGGTACTTGAACTTTTTGTTTGTTTGTTTTTGGAGACAAGGTCTTGCCATGTAATCCAGACTGGTCTTAAACTCATATATAGCCCAGGCTGGCCTCAAACACACAGCAAGAACTCCTCAGCCTCAGCCTCCCAAGTACGTCTCAGGTATTTGTTACAATAACAAAAAGCAGACTTAGCACAGTTAATTATATCATCAGCCATTACTGATCAACTCAACCTCCAGCCCTTCTTCCATCCCCAGGATTTGGGTCGTGGGGTTTCGACTAAAAGGCTTATGGTCCATTCTGAAACTATGGGAGGGGGAAACCAGCCAGCAGCCACCTCCTTACTGTCCCCAAAGCACTCCCATCACTCTGGTGATTACAAGAGTTCTAGGAGCTGTGTGCCAGGAATTAGGGCAGAGACCAAATGTACCACAATGTTCCCCAGTTGTCCTTAGGACGTATCCTCACTGCTGCCTTACAGAGACACCCAAGAGAGGGGACAGTGCATTCACATTCCATCTGAGGCTTGCACCAACCAGCCGAGGTATCCGTGCATGGAAATCGGACTTTCCTTCCTGTACCAGCAGGAGATAGGGAGCACCACCTTCTGCACATCCGGTGTGCTGAGAACGGTGCATTGGATGGCAGTGGCCAGGCCCACCCATTTGTACAGCTGCCTGGCCTACCCAAAGAGTCTCAGCCCGATCCCCAGCGTACCACTCTCATTTTATGATTGATTCCTGCGATACCCCCTTATGACTTGGTAGCTCTAACGGCATCTCAGCTCATGGTCTCATGACCATTTGTCTTTCTGTAGTCAGAGACTCCATTTCTGCAGAAGACCAGTGATAAGCCAGGAGTTGTTTCTGAGTGGTATTGTGTGGTCCTCTCCAGCAAATGTCCTCACCTAGGACCTAAGTGTTGCTCTGCCTCACTCTCATGGGGCAGTTGGTGGAGGCTCCAGTTGACAACTTTCTGCACAGATATGTCTGGTGCCATGGAGTCCTCTAGGCTGTATGTGCCCTACAGTTTGTCCATAGTCCAATCATGTTGTAGAGCCTGGTTTTGCTCCAGACCTTGCTCAAAATTAGCAGCCTCTGTACCCCCTGATAAATGGATCATAATGGTACTCCTGAAAATGGAATATGAAGCTTCCAAAACCCAAAGATGTCAACCAACTGCTGCATTTCTTCCTCCCTAGGAGGAGTCTTAAGGTACAATGACTTGTGCCTAATTTTGAAAAGGATGTTCTTACTGCACTCTCAAATTACTAGAGCTTTCAAAACCTCATCAATCTAAGCAGGTCTCTGAATCTTATTTTTTTTTTCCTACCTTGTTTTTGTTGTTATTGTTCTTTTTGTTTTTTTGAGACAGGGTCTCACTTTGTAGTTCAGGCAGGCCCTGAATTCTCTCCATAGTCCAAGCTGGTCTCAGACATGCAGCAATCCTACTGCCTCAGCCTCCCAAGTGCTGTGATTACAGGTGTGTGCCACTGTGCCTAGCTTTCCTATATTGTAGAATGCATCTTTTACCAAAATATTTGCTACTAATATTTGCTACTATTTTTGCACATCTGGTCAAATGAGCATTGTTTTTACCAAGTTTTCATGAGAGCTAAGATGGTCTTATGGAATGAATAGCTATGTTACCACCCCTCAAAATCCCTCAAAGGTGTATAAGCCAAACTTTTGCCCTTAAGAACATTTAATTATCTACTTAAGAAAATATTGCACATTGATATAGGGTCCTCTACTATTATTACGTGATAGCCTACCTTTTTTTTTTTGAGACAAGGTTGGCCTTGAGCTCATGGTGATCCTGCTGTTTCAGCCTCCCAAGTGCTGGAATTATAGATGTGCACCACCATTCCTGGCTCAATAATCTGCCTTTTTAAGGTGGTGTACCTTACGGAAGAGTGGTTGGCAGCGAGCATTACCTGGAAACAAATGTGACGTCTAATGGAGCCAACACCTATGGGCGACGTGTAGTCACTGATTCTTTTGTTGTCTAATTTTTCAATGGTCATCCTCAGCCTATATCATATGTTCCTACTAATAAGGTTCAAATATATTTGCGATACAGTTCAGTGTTTCTCATATACTGAACATTTCTCCTACACCGTATCAGTTCTCATGGATTCAGAGGACGGTAGTTTTTTCAATTTTCTTTTTCATTGGCAAATATTGACAGCATACATAATGGGGTAGAGTGTGATGTTTTCAAGTGTGATTAACATTGTGGAATGATCCCATCAAACTAATTAATACATCTATCCCCTCTCAAACTTACCTTTTTTTGTGAGGACATTTGGTTTTCTTGCTTTTAGCTATGTTGACACATACATTTTACAGTTACCATGCAATGCAATAGATCTCTAAAACTATTTCTCTTGTCTGACTGAAACTTTGGGCCTTTTGAGGAATATTTCCTTAGCCCCTTCCCCTAGTCTCTGGTAACTACCATTCTGCTTTTGACTTCTATGAGTCACCTTTTTTTAAAGATTCAAATTAAGTGAGGCTATGTGCCTAGGGTATTTTGCTTGACATGAACCCTCCCAGATCATCTAAGTTGTTGCCAGTGACAGAATATCCTCATTGTAAAAGGCTGAATAGTATTCCATGGTGTGTAGAGACCACACTTTATTCATTTACCTGTTGATGGGCACTGAGGTTCATTCCATATCTTGACCATTGTGAATGTTGCTACAATGAACATGGGAAGACAGGCATCTCTTCTACACACTGATTTCAATTCTTTTGGACATACAAACATTTCCAGAAGTGGTGTTTGCACAATCATGTGGTAGATCTACAGGGAGTTTTATTTTATTTTATTTTTTTGCGGTACTGGGGATCGAACTCAGGACCCTGCGCTTGCTAGACAAGCGCTTATTCCACTGAGCTATATCCCCAGCCCTTACAGGGAGTTTTAAAATGAAAAGCATAATTGTGTGCTCTCAAGCTAGTTCTCACTCATATAATCACAAAGTCAGGCAGCTTCCAAGTCAAGAGAGACTCTGGCTTCTCATAACTTAGAACACTTAGAACTGTTCAAAGTGAAATAACTAATTGCTAATTATAACAACAATAAAGCACTATGTAAATACTGCAGAAACAACAGTTGATCTTTTTTCCTTTGCTACACTGTACTCATGGCAAAACAGTTACCTTGCTCTTAACATTAAGTGGAGTGATAGTCTTTTAAAATGCCTGAACAATTATTTCAATTTAAGACTTTGTATGGATCCCATTTTACATGAAAAAATACGAAGTACATAAATAAAAATTTTGATCTATTTCATTATTAACAACATATAAATTTTTTTTGGGTCTTTTTGAGACAGGGTTTCACTATGCAGTTCAGACTGCTCTTGAACTCACTTTGCAGCACAAGCTGGCCTTGAACTCACTCTCAGCAATCCTCCTGCCTCAGCCTCCCAAGTGGTGGGATTACAGGGGTGCACCACCGTGCCTGGCAACCACATATACTTTTACTTCCAGAACTTTACAATTTTATTCTAAAGTAAAAATATGTCTCCCTTTGATAATTTCTTGCTACAATTAGTTCACGTAAGGACCACATTCTGCTCTCTGCTATGGTCCAATAGCTTCACTGTTTTCGAGTCACTGTGGTGTCCCTTCAGTACACTGCACATTTTATAAGCAACGCACAGTGAGCATAGTCACAGAAGCTGGGACTGGGGACGTCTGTCAGCATTGAAGTCCCCAATACCAGGCCTCAGAGCCTCCTTTCTGCCATCTCTTCACTGTGAGCCTTGGGGCCAGGCCCTGTGCCTCCCCAAGTCTCCACCCTCTGGATTCAGTACAAAAGCAGAAACCCATCTTCTCAGAGAAGACAGACAGACGTGTCATGTCGTGGACGCCATTGAAATCGGCCACCTATCAGCAGCATCCCTGGGAGGTACTGTTCCTCCTGGAGTGAGGAAGGGGAAGGCCGGCCTGCAGTTCTCAGATTCCTCAGGAAAGCTGGGCCTCGTCACTGCTCTGGATTTGGCCTTCTTTTCTCCTGAAACTGCCTGTCCTCTTTTCCCAGACTCCTAGCTGGTCACTGAGCTGCAGCTCAGCCCCGCTATTGTCTCCTCCCCACCTTTGTCTTCCTAGGTGCCTCTCACGACCCCGGGCCACTGGCAAAGCTTCTTCAGGAGCCTCTGGCTTAGGCTGGTTTTAGAGTTTTGCCTTGGTGAGTTCCAGCAATAGTCCTCTCTGTCTGTCTCTGTCTCTGTCTCTCTGTCTCTCTCCCTTTCTCTCTCCCCTTTAAACTGAGGTTAAGTCCCCAGCTCTTGGGGGTTCTGCCACAGGCAGCCCTCAGCCCTCCTGTGGAAACTGCCTTGGCTGGAACAGTCACCTCACTTGCAGGGCCCTTCAGGGCCAGCAGCATCCTCAGCCTGGCCGGCTGGTAGGGTGCTGAGCACTACCTCTCCCTCCCTCCCAAAGGGAAGGCCACAGTGCCTGGGCTGCCCCACCGCCTGCCGGCTCAGTGTCCCTTCCTGAGGCTGCTTCTCCAGCATCACCTGAGGAAAGCTTCTCAGGCCCTAACCTCTCTTCCAAACTCCTTAGGCCAGAGCTGCTGTTCTGTTTTGATTTTTTTTTTTTTTCTTCTTGGGCAAAGAAAGGAAGGGAGACTTTCAGAAAAGATGAAGGAAAATCCGAGGTGGGTGGAGGGTCATAAGACTGCATTTGTGAAGCCCAATGGATTGGCAAAAAGATTTTATCTGCGTTATCCTAAGAAAAAGGTACTCCTACCTCCAGGCTGGAACGACAGTAGGTGAATTTTGTTTGTCTTTTGTTCTTTAGGTTTTCTGTATTTTCAGAATCTTAAAATTGTATTTATTGATTTATTTTTTTGCAAAGAGCCAATAACCGGGGAAAAAACAATAAAGCTATCTTTAAGAAGTAAGGTTGCGGGCAGGCTCAGCTCCTCTCTCCCCCGCCCCTCCCCCGGCACCCCTCCCCACCCCCAGCCGGTCCCAGGGTGGCTGTGGGCACAGGAAGTGCGGCTGGAGCTCAGAGGCAGCTCAAAGCTGGGATTTCTGGACGAACAGATCCTCCCATTCTTTGCTTCCAGCCCCAAATCCCACGCTTACTCACTTCACAGCACCTACTTTTAACCTGCCAAATGCCACTAAATCTGCAAATTAAACCTCTGATTACAGAATTCCTTTTGATGTAAAAAAAATGTGGGGATTTTTAAAATGTAATTATTCATACACTAAGATTTTAATTGTGCTTCTTTTCTCCCTCTCTTGCCTTTTTTTTTTTTTTTTTTTTTTGAGGGCAGGGTGATTCCCCCGTGCTGGGCCTGCCCGGGCAGCGCCAGGGGCCGGGCTCAGGAAGGGGCCCGCAAGAGCTGGCTGCTGCTAGGTTTCAGGAGGCAGGACAGGGTCTGGGAGCAGCCGGTGGTCCAAGGCCTCCACCACCACCCACGCACCTCAGCCACAAATGATAGCCAATCACAGGCCGAGGCACCGTGCGCGTGCCAGCCGCGCTGGGCAGATGTGTCTGGGTGGAATCTGGCGCCAGCTGGATGCAGCCAGGAGCAAGGAAGACGCGCCCAGCTGCCGCTTGTCCAGGCCGTACCTCCCTGCTTCCAAGCGCAACCAGAATGAGCTTTCGGCTTTTGTTTTGAAGTGTGGTGAAACTGACCATTCTCACCGTTTTGAGAGTACCTTCAGTCATGTTGCTGTGCAACCATCACCGCCGTGCACCTCCAGGACGTGTGCCTCACCCCAAATCGGAAGCTCTATGCCCACAGAACCGGGCCTCCCGCCTCTCTCCACTCCCGCCTGCTGGGGGCCGCTCGCCCACTTCCTAGCTCCAGGCAGCAAAGGTAGTTCGTGGAAGTACACTCAGGCGATATTTGTTCTTCCTGCCTGGCTTCCGTTTTCCCTGCCCTTAGCTTCCGGTAGCCTCCAGGGCACCTGGCTTGTAGAAGTCATTTTCCCTGTGTCTTCACATCATCCCCCCGCCCACGCATGTTTGTTTGTGTCCGATTTCCTCCTTTTTATAGAAACACAGTCATACTGGGTCACAACTCCCCCTATTGCCCTCATGTTGACTTGATCATTTCCAGGTCATTTCCATGGGTTCCAGGAGTTGGAACTCAAAAATCTCTTGTGGGACACAATGCAACCTGTAATGAAGAATCAAACGTAGACTCGTATCTACGGTTTAGGTGCCCAATGCCTCATTTTGCTCTTGTAAGCAGCTGCACCACTGAGGCAAGCAGAATACCTTGCTCTCTTTCCTTCACAGCACCTCAGAGAAAACATGGAAAGCCCTGGCCCATCACACTCTGCACGCAGGGCTCTTTCTGCATCTAGGCCTTCTAGGATGGAAGGAAGCTCCCCAGACGCAGAGGCGGAGAATGACTCAGGCAACTGCAGAGAAGTGAGGAAGGCAGAATCCAAGGGGAGAAGCTGACCCTTAAGCAGTGGCAGCAGAAGCCTCAGACATCCCACAGGGAGCACAGGGCTGGCACAGCCCTTCAGAGGCGTTCTTTGCACCCCAGCCTGAACTCCGGGAGCTGGGGAGATCTGAACCCTTGGAAGAGGTGATGCCCAGCCAGGGATGCGGCCTCAGTGAGCAGCCGTGTACCCGGCAGCTGGGGCAGAGACAGGCGCCCAGACTCGGAGAGGGTTCTGGGCAGAGCACTGTGGCCATGCAGCACGAGGGACGTCCTGCGAGTCAGGGCTCTCGGAAGCGGATGCCTGAGCTTTGCATGGACACTGTCCAGTGTGAGCCACAGCAGCCCAGCCAGGCAGCAGTGACAGTGACAACACTGAAAGGTGGATGGCAGGCAAAGGAGTGTGTCTTGGGCACCCCTCGTCTCTTCATAGCCTCCGTGTCTCATCTGGAAGTGGCATCTGAGGAGCTGAAGTGGGACTGTGTGCCCTGCACGTGCCTGGCACACAGGAGCTGCTCCAAAAACTTCAGTCCCCTCCTCAAGGCAGAGTGGACTGGGCTACATCCTGACTTTTCTGAGTTATTCAGCGGACGCTTTGCCTCTTGGCTGACGTAGTAATTTGCTAGGGCTGCAGCTCTGATTTCCACTTGTGTATGTCTGTGTCCACATCCACATATGTTCTTCTTATAAAGATATCCACCCTATGGGATCTGGCCCCCTGTAATAACTTCATTTTATTGTAGTTGCTTTTTGAAGACCCTCTCCCCAAAGACAGTCATATTCTGACAACTTGGGTTAGGATTTCAACATATAGATTTGAGGGATGTATAATTCATTCCATAATGCTAGTAAGACCTCTGCTATCCCAACCTACCTCTCTTTAGAGATATACTTCACTCATTCCCTCTAGGAAATTTTCACTAACACCTAACACGGTACCAGTGATTTTTTCCCTCTCTCAGAAATACCACAGCAATGACCTAGTGCCCTTTCTCCTTAGTGCATGCGTTGTGTGTGCACGTGCATGTGTGTGTGTGTGTGCGTGTGTGTGTGCATGTACACAGGTATTATGGAAACCTCTGGACAGCAAGGGATACCTTGTTCTTCAGGATGCTTCCTTGGGATTAGCACAGGACCAAGCACATAGCAGGGCTTCATAAATGCTGGGATTTTAAGTGCCTATTGCCATCCAACCTAAGACAGAAAGCAGCACTTTTGTTGTAGGCAAAGTTATTTCCTCCCTCTGAGGACCTGAGCCTTGAAGGACACTTCCCCGGGGAGGCCACCAAGTCCCCTGACTAGAAAGGAGCACAGAGAATGTGGGGCCCAACTTTATTACCTCACAGGCGAGGGCTCCGCAGTGCTGAGAGGGTCAGAGTGCTCACCCAGAAAGAGGGTGGTAGAAACGAGAGTGGGAGTGGGACTTTCTGACCGCCAGAACACTCCTCCACCCACCACAGGCACTGTCTCTACCCCTAGAACCTACAGCCCCCGCTAGAGCCATGATAACACAGACCCACGGGCCAAGACACAGACCTTTCCTTTGTGTAGGAAACAATGCAGGGTTTCCATTAGAAAAGAGAATACCTTGTCTATAGATTAGTTGTGATTGTACTATTTTCTATGATAATGGGTGTCTGTTTGTCAATATGTTTTTGTACTTTTATGTTTCTAAAATAAAAAAAAAAAAGAAAAAAAAAAAAAAGAAAAGAGAATAGCCGCAAGAGATCCGTGTAGAGTACCACATGGTGACTGCCATTCATAACCACACATTGCTCAGAGTGACACTTGAATCACAGGAAGATGGTCGATTTCCAAAGATTACGCAGGTGAGGAAGGAAGGTTCCTGGGGCCAGAATGGCACTGAGGGCACTGTGATCCTTTCTTTTTGATGACAATGACCACCCTGAGCCCTCGCCATCCTCAGCATCCTATCTTCTGTGGAGTCTGGGAAACTAGGGCTGTCTGCATGTGGCCCCCAGAAGCTGACGTTTACAATAAATCTCCAGTTTTAACATGGAGGCTGCTATCTGTGATTTCTCTTGCTGACAAAGTCCCAGGTGCTGCTGGGATTAACTGGTATTTGCCAGCACAGATATTTGAAGGAGATGCTAACCTTCCATTTCAGGCTAGAGAAAATAAGCATGCAGTTTTCCCCCTTGAAGTTCTCAGACCCTCTGAATTGTATCCTTGGTCCTCTTGGCAATTAATGGAACTCAAGTTAAAAAACCTACCCTTAGGATTGGGCTCAAAATGGGTCTTTTCTACCCAAGCTCCTAATACTAGCATCTAGTAATGGCTCCATACCTTAAGAAGTTTAAAACTTGTAGATGTCCTGAGACTTAAGAAGTTTTAAAAAAATCAGCAACTGAGGTGACCCAGGGGGGTGCAGGGCCTGCTTGCCCGACTTGGAGTTCAGAAGAGCTCCAGGTTTCTCAGGGGATCCTTGGACAAGGTCTTCTCACGTGGCAGGACTGTGTAGATCTAATATTGTTCATTTTCCAGGCTTTGGAATATGGTTGCTTGGTAGCTGCAGCAACGTACCCAAGTGGGGTTGCCCATCCTTCAGAGAATCCACGCCCAGTCTCCTTCACCAGGCCAAGCATGTCCTGGGCTTCCAGGGGCTGTTAACAGGCAGGTGCTGTGCAATTGAGAAGCCTGGACTCTTCCACCTTTGCATCCCTGATGGGCCTGGCAGCCATCTTCTCTCCACTTGCTCACCTGTAAGAAGCAAGGATTGGGAGGGGTGACATTTTCCAAAAGGGGCTCCAGGTACACGTCCTATTTTTATTTATTTATTTATTTATTTATTTATTTATTTATTTATTTTTTGGTCTTTTTGAGACAGAGTCTTGCTCTGTAGTTCAGGCTGGCCTTGAGCTCACTTTGTAGCTCAGGCTGGCCTCGAACTCATGGCAATCCTCCTGCCTCAGCCTCCCCACTGCTGGGATTACAGGCACGTGCCACCATGCCCGGCTTTGTCTTAGAATTCTCCACCAGCAAGGTGTTTGGTGTGTGTCATGTTTCTTCTGGACAAATTTTTAAAAAAAGATTTTCTAGACCATCAGTGTGACCACCTTAAAACTAAGTCGTATCGCATAATTTCAGCACCTGCATTGCTCTTGTATTGATATATGCCAGCAACAATACTATCTCTGCTGTCACAAACAGGTAAGGCAAGGCAGGCCGGCCACATAGGGGATGTGCTGCCACCAATCAAAAGCCACGTGGCATCATAGCTTCCATGACTGGGACGTTTCCCTTGGGTCAGGAGACAGAAAGCAGGGAAGAGTGGAACTATACTTGCCCGTGGGAGAGAAACACAGCGCACATACTGCTCTGATCCTGTCCATGGGATAAGGGCCGTAGTCACACTGTGCCCGGGGCGGGGGGTGAGGGGACACGGTATGCATCCGTCACATAGGAACGAGCTCACTTTGACTTTGTTGATTGTGTTTGCAGATTTGTTCACATTGAATCTATTTATTGCTGCTGATCATGTATGTGACTTGTCTACACAGAGTTGATATGTAGTTCTATGTTTCTACGTACTGGAGTAGCTTTACTACAGAACTAAAAACTAAGACACATTGGAGGCCTCTGTGACATTTTTTTAAAGAAGGAAGATTTAGACAGGGTCCCCTTTTTTTTTTTTTTTTTTCCGGGACCGGGGATCGAACTCAGGGCCCTAGTGCTCAGCGGCAAGCACTTAGCCCACTGAGCTGTACCTCCAGCCCTTAGACAGGGTCTTTTTTTTTTTTTTTGCGGTACTGGAGATCGAACTCAGGATCCTGCGCTTGCTAGGCAAGCGCTTATTCCACTGAGCTATATCCCCAGCCCCTGAGCTATATCCCCAGCCCAAGATTTAGATATTAAATTTGAGAATAATGGATTATGTAGTTCAGTGGTAGAGCGCTTGTTTAGTTTGCACTAAAGACCAGGTTCAGTGGGAAACAAACCACAAAAGCAAAATAAAACAAAACACTGACAAAACTTTGGGGGTCCCATGCCCCCTCTGACCATCAAGGCCTCTGAGTCCCAAAGAACCAGGTTACACTTGCAAGCTTGTGGGAGGTGCTTCCGTAGGTGGCAGGTGGAGACACGATCCGGGAACTTTAAAGGGAAGGCTCTGAGTGTTTTGCTGCCCTCTGCTGGCCACGGGAAACATTGGCTGGGCTTTTGGGACTGAAGGATGTGTTTGTCCAGAACAGGCCGGTGGCAGCCCACAGTGACCTTTGCTTGCAGGGACACTGCATGAAGTGGGACTCTAATTTCTCTTCACCCTCATGGCCTAAGCTAAGTCAGTTTTACAAGAAAGCTCTGTGAGCCTTGGGTGAACAGCGATGGGAGAAAGGCAGTGACCCAGGAGAGTAAGGAGGGGTGAGACCTGGCCCCTCCCTGGGCGCCCCTCACGCCCAAGCCCAGGGGAGGCTCCAGCCAGTTTCATCCTGGCCGGAAGGACGAACGCCGCTTCGCACCTGCCCCAGAAGGAAGGGAGGCCACTCCATGCAGACATTCCTCTCTGCAATAGGAAGCCCTGTGTCTACTCCGGGGGGGGGGATGAAAGGAGCCCTGAATCCGGGAGGGTCCCCTTCCATTCGGCTGGCCCGCCCCAGAGACCCCCACACACCCAGCATCCTGCCCAGCATCCGCCTGGGCCCTCAGCACCTCCTTTGGTTCTGCTCCGGTCTAATGTCCTCAGGGAAGGTGAGGTTTGGGGGCCAGGTGCTGGGCTTGTGGTTTATTCAACAGCGGCTTTCAGGGGATGCTTAGGTAGTGGGGTACAAGCCCCTGAACCAACACTGCCACGCCCACTCCGGGCTGGTGGGGGCCACAGGGGCCACAGGCGGGCAGCCTGGCCTCTGTGGGGAAGCGGACGCTGGTAGCCCAGACGGCTCTGGGATGTGGCCACCGCCTTCCGCCTCTGTACCTGTCAGGCCCAGCTATGTCCTCTGCTCTTCTCTCCCCGAGGTGCCCGTCACTGCCCACCACGGCAGGAGGTCAGCGCTTTTGCCCTCAGCATTTGCCCATTTCTCGGCACTGCCAGGCCCCAGCACGCAGAATAGAGGATTGGAGGGCGGGGACTGAAAGCGCAGCTCTGGGAAGGAGGACGCTGTCCTGGGCTGAGGCACAGAGGCGCCCTCCCTGTCCTCTCTCCAGGAAGGGAGCGGCCCAGTCCTCCCAGGACTGCTTACCGCATGTTCATTTAGGACACAGCTGAGACACTCCGCAAAGCTTCCCAGGCCTTGCCTATTTCCCTCACCCAGATGCCCTGCTCTTCTTTCTCCTTCTTCTTTTCTTTCCTTTCTTTCTTCTTTTTTTTTTTTGAAACAGGCTCTTGCTGTGTAGTCCAGGCTGGCCTTGAACTTGTGATCCTCCTGCCTCAGCCTCCCAAGTGCTGGGATTACAGGTGTGCACCACCACTCCTGGCATGCACACACCCCTTTCTGAGTCTTCCCAGGGGGGCCCATCAGGTGGGGGCTCTCTGCCAGGAGCTGAAAATCTCCCAGAACCATTGTCACCCTCTCCCCACAGCAATATCCACCCACCACGCACACACCTGCTCCCAGCTGTCCCACAGTGAGCAGCCCAGCTCCACAAGGGAACCCGAGCCAGAAGGGAAGGCCTCTGTGACTCTGTGACTCTCCCCAGAGCAGCTGCCCATCACTCCTAGATACCGCCATCTCCCATCTGGCCCTCAGACCACCACATACTCTAACTGGAGGCTCAGAGCACCTCTCAGTGGTCTAGCATAGTGCTTAAACCACTACCCTCTGCTTTACAACCCTGTTGTACCACCCACTGGCTGTGTGGCTTTGGGTAAGTGACCTAACCTCTCTGAGTTTCATTTCCTCATCTATAATCACATTTGCTCATGCACTTCTCATGAGTGTTTCAAGAATCGGTGTCTGGCAAGGGCTTTACAAAGGGCTGAGCCCAGCTCTAACACCCAAGAGGGAATCACTGCATCAGCATCCCGACTGCAAATTAACAAGGCTTGTGAACTGGCTAGCAGAAGCACTATGGGCGAATCTAAGGCACTTGGCCCCCACACAGCCCTGGCACTCCTGTGGCCAGGCACACTAGCCAGGCAGGCCACTTCCTTCCCATCCGTCTGCCCAGAGCTGTGTCAGCACTGCAGGGACCACAGAACTTTACCCTCAAGGGAGAGGCAACCTCCCAGGCAAGATAAGACTGATTCCCAGGGCAATTAGTAAAAAACATAAGGTAGCTTAATAGTACTAAATTGTTCGGTGCAGACTATAATTGTGTTAATAGGAAGAACCATTTGTACGGCATTTGAGAGTTTACCTAGCACTTAGCAATGCATTCTGCCAGGTAATCCTCAAAGTAAACCTGCAAAGTAAGTAAGTGCTCCGATCAGCAGAAGGGAAACTGAGGCTCACAGACATGAAACAGCTGCTTGGGGATCGCAGCACGAGAAAGTGGATGACATGTAGAAGACTTCAAGTCGATCTAACTTCCGTGGGTACTGGTGTGTGTGTGTGTTGGCTCAGGCTGACGCAAGGGTGGACCTCAGCCTGTGTGGTTTTAGCAGACAGAAATTTATTTCCTTCGGGTGCTGGAGGATGGATGCCTGAGATGCCCGCCCCAGTGGCTAAGGCTTCTTCACCCTGCAGGCGGCACTTGTGCACGATGTTCTCTGTGTGTGCCGACACCTGGGTCCTCATTTCCTCTTCCTATAAGGACACCAGTTACATTCTGAGGATGTGAGCTACAATGGATCGGGTCTAACACACACACACATACACACACACACACATGCACACGGACACGCACACACCCTTCAGCCCATGGTGGCAAGTGCGAAGTGCGTGTGTTTATGGGGCGGGCGCATCTTCAAACTTCTCCCTGGCCCTCCTCGCCTACCCCCACTCCTTGTTCATGCTTCGTGTCTGCTGGGCCACAGCCCCTGCCCCTCGCACAGTGTGGTGTGCTCTCAGAGGTGTGCAGGTCCCAGGACCAGCAGAGGCGGATGAGTTTTCCTCGGAAACAGGAGAGTGAGGAGCCACTGGCTAGCAGGGAAGTGGGGCTGCAGTGCCTCCCACAGGCCTCTTGGTGAAGAGCAGCTGTGCTCCCAAATCCACTCAAGAAGCAGTTTGGGGACCCAGGAGCAGGGCCACGCCAGGGAGGGAGGCCGACAGCAGAGCCGGCCCCACAGAAATGCCTGGCTGTAGAGGAGGCACTGGCACGATCAGACTCAAAGGCCCACGCTCCAGCCTTTGTGCTCTAGCGGGCTATCTCACCTCTCGCAGCCTCAGTTTCCCAATCTGTAAAATGGGGGAAAATGGCAGCACCCACTTCACAGTTTGTCATCAAGGTCAAATGAACTAAGTTTTGCAAAGTAACAATGGCCCCGAAGTAGAGGCATTATAACTTTGATGGGCCTCTTCCTCTAGGAGAATATTTACAATTGTACAACTGAGCTGGTAAAAAGATGAATATAATCCAAGCTGGACCGTAGTCAGCGCTTTCTTTGGGTTAAAAAAAATTGAAACATTTTCTAGGGCCTTAAACAAGATGATCCCTAAGCATCAGGCCGTCCTTAGCGAGCGGCCCCAGGGGCTCTGTCAGTGTCTGCACCTGTGGGTTGCAAAGCGTCGGAGAAATCCCCCAGCACTTCTGTGGCCTAGAAGGAGCCACTGTTGTTCCTTTAGGAACTCCCCTGCCCCTCATAGGTTCCCCGGTACACGTGACCAGCTTCGAAGCCAAGTCCTCCAGTAGCTGTGCCTTCCAGCCTCTCCCCCAGCTCCTGGGCATCCTGGAGATGCAGGGATGGCATACCCAACGGGAATGCCAGGCAGGCTCCCTCATGGGTGACCAGAGCGTCAGGCTGCAGAGCCAGAGAAGGGCTCCTGAGGTCAGAGGCCCGCTGGGTGGGGCGACAGCATCCTCTAGTGGTGAAAAAAAAAGCCCTCTATCCCTTTCCCAGCGGGGACCTCGGGTCCATGGCTTGAGGCTGACACTGACATTCACCCACCTGTTTGTCTAAAGCTCCTCTCATGCCCACAGGAGCTGAACCCAGTAATAGAAATATCTCTGCCACAGACACGATATATGAAGAATGGGACAGCTTACCCTGTTTGCTCATCGATGCTACCCGTGCTTCCCACACAGTCCGAATCTGGTGATTTCCAACTCAACCCTCCTCTACAGCTTTGGTATCGGGCCCTCGCCCCCTGCCTGTTCTGCTGCCTGGCAAGCCCGGCCCAACTCATGGCTATGGGACACCTCGGCCCCCCACCCTGCAGCCATTGGGCTGCACACATGCCCAGCTCTGCGGGAAGGGGTCTCCCTCAGACCGAGTAGCGTGCTTATCCCAGGGATTCCCAACACTGCAACAGGCTGGAGGCTGACACGTTGGGTCAACACTTTTGGATCTGGTTTGGGAGCCGAAGAAATTGAGGCTCAGAGACTGTCAACTTGGAGCCTGTATTAACATAGTGACCGGCCTCCACCTACCAAGGCTCAGGTTCCTAAACCCCTGGAGCAGGGTCGACCCTGGGCCCAGGGCTCCTCAGTGGCAGGCCCAGAAATGTGCTTATATCCAGAGCTGGGGTGCGCTTCGCCCCTCACCCAGGCCCTCCAGGGACCAGGAGCGGCGCTGCCAGGAATCAGGTGCCTGGGACCTGGGGATACAGCAGAAGCAGCTGTGCCCCAACACAGCCTCGAAGCCCTCTGAGACCCTCCTCCGTCCACTCCCCGGGCGGGCAAGAGCACACCTCCCTGCTGGTGCCAGCTGCAGTGGGGCTACTCCGAGACTCTCGAGTCCCTCCACTGCCGGCTTAGGCCCTCGATGGCATCCCTCAGCATGAGCGTCCAGTCCTCTCCTCTCCGCATCGGAGTGCAGCGTGTCTCCTTGTGCTCCAGGGCTAGGATATCTTCTGGTGTCTCGGGGGTCAGCCCAGCAGCCAGGACCACTTCCGGGAACTTGGCTGCAGAGGCAGGGGCCAGGCAGCATTGGGGAGCACTACCAGGGATGCGGACAGCGGGGACCAGAGGCCAGGTGAGGTAACAGTGACAGAGAGGGGGCAGATGAAGGCACAGGAGGAAGAGAAGCAGAAGGCCAGGGGTGGGCACAGGGGACAGACAGACATGGGTGACTGTACCTTGAACTCACATCTACCATGACTGCCCAGCTCCTGAGGTTGGGGGCCCAGCTCAACCGTGCCCTCCCCCAGCTGCCCCTGGGGCATCTGCCACACCTGCTCTTCTGAGACCAGCAGGCCACACAGCACACCCCCGAGAGCCCTCTGTCTGCAGTCCTGGGGACCCGGGGAGAGGATAGTCCCTGGAAGTCCAAGGCCCCGTGACCCGCACCCCACACCGTACCTGGGCTGCTGCCCTCCCATCTGCTGGTAATGGTAGCTCACAGCCACAGCCGAGTGAGGGCACAGCAAGTACTGGTTCTCATCCCAGCAGCGGCCCATGGCCCGGGTGATGGCTTCATCCGACACTGACACAGAGGTCACCGCCTCTGAAAGCTGAAGGGTCCCAGGGTGGGAGTGTGTGTCAGGGCCGGGGGAGCCGGGAGCGGGGACTAAAACCCCACTGCACAGCCTACAGCGGCACGGCAGGAGCTTAGACGAAGTATGTACACTGCACAGTGGATTCGGCTCAAGGTCACTTTCCCAGTGCTCAGCTGCTTCGCTCAACTTGGAGGAAGGATTCATTTGTGAGTTAGGGTCAAAACCTTTAGTTGGGATGTGGCTCCTGAATCAGCACAGTAGCTTCGATCTTGGTCAACAACCTGACATGGCACTGAAGGTCAAGGACATTCAGATATCTCTTGTGCTTTACTGTCGGTATACCAGCTTCTTAGGTGAGAGCTCCAAACTGCCAGTTCCTTCTCAGCCTGAGGAGTGACTCAAGAAACTCTCCTGCCTCTGCAGACAGAGGGAGATTCCTGCCTCGGCACTATCCCCACCCCAGTGTCACTGATCATTTCCTGAAAATGTACTGTGTGTTTACAGCATACCAAACACCCTGCATGAACTCGGCAGCAAAAGAGACCAACTATCATTGTTTATATAGTGACCTAACCTTCCCCATCAGAGTTCACAGAAGGTACTAAATGTAATTCTTGCCTCCAACACCTTTTTTTTTCTTGTTTTTGTGGTGCTGGGGATACAACCAGAACAGGGCCTCATGAATGCTAGGCACTCTACCACTGAGCTGCTACACTTCAGCTCCAAAGATGTATTTTACCTTCATACCTCTAGCACCTAGCACAGTTCCTGGCTCACATTAAATAATACAAGTAAATAAACAAACACTTCTTTGGTGATGGACGGTCTGCTACATACACATGCAGGGAGGAAAAGAAGAAATGGGGGAGACAGCGTCTGTCTTCATGAACATCTCAGTTACACAAACAGAAGGAACGCAGATGTCAAAAGCAACTGTTAGCAAAAGAAAACCCTGATATATGACTTCATCAAAAGAAGCATCGATTGCAGAAGACAGAAATTCCACTGCAGTCTGCCTGGGTTTGGCTCCGCTTAAAGACCTGCCTCTGGTTTTGAGAACAACTCACTAAGAAGGTCGTTGACCATGAAGGATTATGTCATGGAAGGGTTAGCTGAAAGGACTGGGAAGACCAGTAAGCATGAAAATTCTCTCCAAACACAGGCAAGAGGTAAAATCAAGTTGTGTAAGCCAGAAGGAGCAGACTGCAGCTCTATATGAGGACCCTGCTGTGATTAGAGCTGGCGTAGGGTAGGGAGGTCCTGGTCACTGGAGGTAGGCAGAGTCCACACGGCCACTTGGTGGGATGTGGAAAATTAAAGGCAGCTTCAAAAATCCTATATTTGATACATAAAATAAGTAACATCACCGGGCTACGTTAAAATAAATGCAATCCTTTCCAGCTTCCAGACAATGTCTCCTTCTCTGAGAGGGAGTGAGGCAGAGAGAGAGAGAATACGCAACAGGAACGATGATCTCTGCTCACACCGCAAGGGAAACGCGACTTTACACTTGTTTGTCAGTCGCTGCTATTATTAGAAATTAACATTATAATAAATAGAAGCATTAACAGTTAACGTTTGAAGCCTTATATTACTGGGCACCATGCAACATGCCTCATATATATTATTTGACTTAAATCTCACAGCAACCTTATGAGGTAGGCATTCTTACTATTCCCAGTTTACTTATTTATTTCGGTATTGTATTGTATTATATTGTATTGTATGATATTTTGAGAGCCTGTTTGGAGGTTCTAGCAGGGAAGCGCAGCTACTCGTATACCTTAATTGAGGAACAGTCCTCCTCTATCGGGGGTGACTGTCCTCTTCGAACCAAGCATGCAGCTTTGAGAGGGACTCCCATGTCTTGTATTTTGAGACCGGGCCTCACTATGTAGTTCAGGCTGGACTTGACCTCACCATGTAGCCCAGGCTGACATCGAATTTGTGGCAGTCTTCCTGCCTCAGCCTCCCAAATGCTGGGATTATAGGTTTGCACCACCATGACTGGCTTTTATCCCCATTTTAAAGATGAGGAAGGTGAGGCACAGATTTTCAGAAGCTGGCCCAGCACCGCACACTAGTTTGGGGTTCAGCCTACCTGAATCTAAACTGCATTCTACTGGGTCTCCTCATTCAAGACATTAACCCACCATAAGCTGACTGTAAATGTGCTTGGCTCATTCCAGGTGTCCAAACCAGGTGTCCCCTTCCTTTACCCACTCCCCAGTCTGCAGTGCGGCCCACCCTTTCCCTTCCTGAGGGGTGTGGGTAGTGACTGACCTTGCTATGCAGGTCCTTGGGTAGATGCAGGCTTTGGGTCCTTTCAAACTGCTCCATGAGGGTCCTGGTCATCTGGCTGTTGGAGCCCAAGAACAGCCAGAAGATCCTCTCCATGTTGTAGGGCACCTGGCAGAAAGGTAGAGTCCCAAGCCACTCTGATTTCAGCCCGATTGCAGCTTGGGCTCCACCCCAACAACACCTGGGCCATGGTCCCCACTGCCCCACCTGAATGTCCATGGCTGATGCCAAGGTTGGTCTGACAGCCTGGGACAGGGAGAAGTCTCCCCGCTGGATGGTCCTGTGGATGACGTCATTGTGGTTCACTGCTGCCACCAGGCGGATGGGCAGCCCCATCTTCTGAACTAGGCACCCGGCTTGAGCAGAGAGGGGAGGAGAACAGTGTTTTTAGAAACAAAAGTGAAACCACAGGTTTTTTTTAAAATTGGGCTTTGTCAAAATTAAGAAACTTTTATGCTTTTTGAGGAACATAAGTTGTCCCTGGCCCCTTCCTCGTACTATCTTCATCTTCTGGCTGGAGGTGAGCAGATTTCTCTGCCACCACCTTCTACCATAATATTTCTCACTGCCACAGGCCTCAGGCAGTGCAGCTGGCCATCCGTGGACTAGAACTTCCAAAACCATGAGCCAAAAAGAACTTTCCCTCCTTGAAGTTATTTCTCTCAGGTATTTGTCATAGCAACAGAAAGCCAACTCCACAGTCAAAAAAAAAAAAAAAAAAAGTGGAATGACAACTTATGAGTGGAAAAAAACATTTGTAAGTCACATATCTGATTGGAGATTTGCCTCCACAGTATATAAAGAACTATTACAACTAAACAATAAAAACACCAGTAACTCAATTTAAAAATAGGCAAAAGATCTGAACAGGTATTTTTACAATGAAGACACATAAACGATCAATGAACACAGGAAAAGATATTCAATGTCATTAATTATCAGGGAAATACAAACCCAAAACACGCTGAGAGGCCACTTTGCAATGAGTAGGAAAGGCAGATAATAAAAAGTGCTCCTGAGGACGTGGGGAAGCTGAAAATTTTTTACATTGCTGGTGGGGATGTGAAATGTTGCATCTACTCTGAAAAACAGAGGAAAGTTCCCCAAAAGGTTCAACACAGAGTTACCATATGACCTAGCAATGGTGCTCCTAAAACAAAGAGGGAAGTCTATAGAGACACAGCAGAACAGGGGCCAGGGATACAGCTCAGTGGTGCGGTGCCTGCCTGGCAAGCGTGAGGTCCTGAGTTTGAGTCTCAGTACCAAGTTGGTCTGTAGGTTGTGGGTTATTGTTAAACCGATTCTTGGTACCCACCAAAAAACAAAACAAAATGGATCAGTGATGCCGAGGGCTGGGAGGGGGGAAGTTCAGGGGAAATGGGAAGTGACCGTGAGAGGCAAGGGGGTGTAGTTGTTTGTTTCTTGGTGGTGCTGGGTGTGGAACCCAGGCCCTTACACATGCTAGGCAAGCAGTCTACTGCCGAGCCACATTCCCCAGCCCAGGTTTCTTTTTCAGATGCTGTCAGTGATCTAAATTGATGAGGGAGGTGCTTATACAAAGCTGTAACTACACTCAAAACCATCCAACTGTACACTCTATGTGGGGAAGAACATGTGAACCATAAAGTAATAAAACTGGCCCATGACAGAGAGAGGGCAGTGTCCCCGCACTCTGTTCTGTATGCCAGCTCCCTGCCAGGTACCAACACCCACACTTAATATTGGGTGGCAACCCAAGAAGAGGAAATGAAGGTTGGAATGGCCTGTCCACAGCCTGCTAAGTGGCTGAGTCCAGTTTCAAAAGTGTGTCCGAGTGCAGAGCATACACTTATGCATGGACCCAGCTTCCTGCAGTCAGCAGCCCTGTATGGTGCTTCCCGGGGGCCACCGAGGACAGAGCGGCACCTCGGACACCCAATGGCAGGACTTGTTTGCTCGAATCTGAGTGATCAGAGCCCTGGCTCTGGCGTCATTTAGGAAGGTTTCACATGCTTTCCTGAGCGCTCTTCCTGTGGTGAGCAGCAAAGAGGAGTTTGGAGCAGCCACCCGCCCCCACAGCACTGGGTTTGCAGAGCACGTTCACGTTCTTATTGCACTTGGTCCTTATGAACGTCACGAGGTTCTGGATGGCAGAGAAGATGGAAACTCAGGAGGATCCGGGGGCTTGAAGTTGAAAGCTTAGAGCAAGGATGGAGCAAGGACAGACGGGAACACAGACGGGAGCACTCTCAGGAAGGCCCACGGGCTGTGCAGCCCCGGGGACGCTGCAGATGGGGGTGATGTCGATAGGAAGCCTAGTGGGCTTCACTCCTGGATGGCAGCAAAGCGGATCATTCTTGCCTAACTGCCACCCCTGTTCTTTCCACCCTGTTAGAGGAAGAGGCCGAGAAGGGGCCTAACTGCCAAGATGCCCCCAACCCCGGAGCACCTCAGAAGCAAAGGCCCAAAGGAGCTAACCAGAAGTAGCTGCAGCACCAGCCACGAGAGCTGGCGAGGACCCTGTGTGTCATCCTGGCTCTGCTACTGACCAGCCACGGTAACCAGGGGCCAAGCTGGCCTCTCTTTGCCTCTAATTCATCATTAGAAAAGGGAAATACCACCTGTAGCTTCAGCACTCTGGGAGGCTGAGGGAGGAGGATTTCTAGTTCAACCCCAGCAGGGACAGCCTAGTGTAGGAGTAAGCCTCTGTCTCAAAACAAAAAACGGGCTGAGAATGTAGCTCCACGTGAAGACCCTGTGTTCAACACCCGGCATTGCAAATAAATAAATAAAAATGGAAATAAAATTACAGTCAGCCTTCTGTATTTGTAGGTTTTCTATCTGCAGATTTACCCAACCATGGACTGAAAAAAAATTGTATAACTGTACTGAATCTGTTCAGGCTTTTTTCCTGGCTAGTACTCTCTAAATTATACAGTATAACAGCTACTCAGATAGCACTCACATATTGTGTTAGGGATGGGAGGTGAGCTAGACATGAATCACGATGTCCCACCTTTTGGCTCCTCCCAGAGAGAAGAGGAGTTGTCTTAATAACAATAAACACCTGTACACACGTACACACACACACGTACACACACGTACACACACACACACACACACACACACACACACACACGGGAAGGTCCAAGCGCTCTGTTACCAAACATGCATGTTCTTCATGCATGCTGCTGCATGTTCTTCAAGTTACACATGCGCATGTAACAGCAGACACACATGGGTTTCAACTCTGCTGCCGGTGTGTGGCCAGCACATGAGAGCCAGCTGTGCACAGTGCCCTGCCCTGCGCTGTGTTCCTTTGTCACCTATGCAGTCTGTGCTAAAGCACTGTGCAATGGAGCCATGAAACAGTGTCACTAACAACTGCACAATGATACCGAAAGTTCGTGACCTTGGGGGGCCGTGTTGTTAGCTCTCTGGGGCTGCATGATGCCTCTGGGTTGGATGAGCCTGATTTGAACACACAGGAGGATATGCGTGGGCCACGTGCAAATGTTATGTCATTTTCTACAAGGGACTTGAGCGTCCGTGGATTTTGGAATCCATGTGGATCCCTGTACCGACCTGTCATGTACATGGTGGGACGAGAGTAATGTTCTTCTCTTAGGCCCATGTGAGAAGTAAGTTAATGCAAGAAACATTCAGTATAGCACTTAGCTACAGTAAGTGCTTGAAAATATCCACTGTTCCTGCGGAAATGATTTTAGCGCCACACAGCCGTGCCACCTTTTACCCTTACAAAGGTCGGATGCACAGGAGAATCTTATTTACTCCACCCTGCATCAGACTTCAGAAACTTGATAAGTGACCAATGTCTTTTCACAGTTGTGCCAAAGGCACCAACCCACACCCAAGCAGCTAGGAAAGAACAGAGGTGGGGCCAGAGTCCTAAGTCCAGGACCCCTCTGCCTCACACGCCACCTGGGGAGTGTGCCCAGTGGTGCAAACACACTGTGGCCAAGCCACTCGCCCCTGCAGCAGGTAGCTGGCTGCACTGGGAGTAAAGTTCGTGTTTCAGGGAGAGAGCTCTGCTGCCTGGGCTCCATGGCTGACCCCTGACCTCATCTCCTCACATGTGGAAGGAGCATGTCAGGGTAGGCAGCTGGAGCACATGGGGCTGAGCAGGAAAAGCCCAAGGAATTCCCCCGCAGGAAGCTAGGGAGGAAATCTGGGATCTTCTGCAGGGCTTCCTGTCACTTTCAGAACTAGGACTTGACCTTCCTCTAGCTGCCAAAGGGCAGCTAGAAAGATTGGGGTTGCAGGTAGATCTCCGGAAAGCCCATTCCTATCAGGGGTCCCTTTACCTGCCAGGTTGCCACCAGCTCCTGATGGCACGACCACTTCCACGGGGGACAGTGGGTGCATGTCCAGGGAGGGCGAGCACTGGAAGTAAGCGAAGAAGTGGTGGGCCATTTGCACCAGGACCCGACACCAGTTGATTGAATTCAGGCTCATGAGGTTGTGCTTCTTGACAAAAGCCACATCCGCAAACATGGCCTTGATGGGCTCATCCAGCTCATCGCTGTTTCCCTCCACTGCCAGGGGAAGAGGACAGTGCAGCTCTCAGCAGCAGGACAGGCTCCTGGGTGCTCAGCATTCGCCCAAGTCAGGTCCCCACCGGGCTGTGCTGCACGCCCAGGACCTGCGCCCTGCTTCTCGTGGCTGGGCCTAGCTCTCCAGACTCACCGTGAAGCTCCTTGGGATAGAAACCAGGTCTCCTATACTTGGATGCCTGAGTATCTGCCCTTGCTTCAGAGAACAGAAAGTGCAGCTGGAGCCATTTCCAACGCCCCAAGATACAAAAGGCCAACTCTCTGGGATACTGGGGTAAGAACTCCTCTTGGTAAGCCACACCCACCTTGCAGACTCTTTTGCAAAGAAAGAGAACTGTTTACCTGACCATGAGTTGGAGAGAAGCTGATCCTGTACTCTATGGCTCCATCAGGGTTGAGGGGATGTGGTCTCTATGCCCCTGTGACCTGCCTGCATCTAGAACCCAAGGGTGATTGTTCTGCTTGCTGCTCCTATGTGCTAAGCTTGCCTGGGCAGAACTTCTCTTTTCTGTGCACATCAGCTTAATTTATGGGTGAATTATTGCTTAAATTTCTAAGTGAATGCCCATGAGTCTAAGATATATTCCCCATCTAGTAATCACCCCAATGTTGATCTTTTCAGATACCTGGGTCTATTTCTCCATATTTGGAAGGAAGGGGGTTGAAATTTGTTGGGGGAAGTCGGAGAGCATGAATTAAGGTTGTTAACTGTTGTTTCCTAGTTGTGTAGAAACAGTGAATCTGACTCCACAGTCACATGTGAACCCAAAATGTCAGGGGCCAGCTGTGGTGATCGCATTCCTTTGCCAGGGCCAGGGCAATCAGCACCTGGCATTCCCGTGGGGTCAAAGGTCAGCTCCAAGATGGGTGTGTGATGAATTTAGGCCAAGGGGACACAAGGGGATATTGGTTGGGGAGCTAAAAGACAACTTACTGCTTTTAAGAAAGAGCCACAGAAAGAGAGAGAGCTGGTTACCTCAAGTCACCATCATATGGCAAGAAGAATGAGCCTTGGGATTGGGGAAGGCAGAGAGAGAATGGGAAGGACTTGGGTTCCTGAAGGCACTGTTGCATCACTGCATCAGCTGAATGAGAGCCACCCCACCTCTGGCTGGCCAGTTACAGAAGACAGCAAGTATCCTGTTTAAGTTAGTCTGAGTTAGATTTTCCATTACTTCCAGCCAAAAGCACACCAAGAAACATAACCCATAGCTATCGAGGGCTTATGAATGATTCTGCATTTAACAAGGACACAATGTACGGGGCAGCTAATGACTTTTAAAACCCAGTGTCCAAGCAGATCGTGGTCCATTCCTACTTCCTGAGCTCAGCAGTCTAAGGGAAAATTCACATTTGTTGTTAGCCCCTGAACTAGCATGTATCCTTACTGCAGCCAGTCAGAAGGTTCCAAAAAGGAAAGAGAATTTGAACAGTGCTGTGGTGGATTGACAACAGGTGGTCAACTTGTAATACCCAGCTGATCTGAACCAGCATGGTGCTGGGTATGGGAGGCCCACCTGAGGATTTTTGCTGGCCGCACAATAGGCAGAACTAGTGAGGAAGAAGAGAAGCTGTCAGGGAAGCTGTAGGGAGCTGTTGGTTTTCCTGGAGGAGCTGGTCATGCTGGTTTTCCTGATGAACTTGGCTGTTCTCCTTGGAGGAGGAGTTTGGGACCTTGGCGTCTCTGGGAATGGCTATGGTTCACTTTAGGGGAGCTCTGGCCTGCACTTTGAGCATCACTTCCTGGCTCCAGAGGGATAGATAGTGCACTGCTCAGTCTCCTGGAGAAGCTTGCCACACTGGCTTTACTGATGGGAGCTTGACCGTCCTCATCATCAGAGGAGCTCAGGACCTCACTGTTGCTGAGCATGGCTGTGGTACTTTTCGAGGAGCTCTGGTTCTTACTTTGAGCATCACTTCTTGGCTGTAGTGCAGATCACTCAGGCTGCTAGCACAAATCCTTTATCTTCCTGGCACAGACTTTCTAGCTTCCACCACTGACCTTTGGGCCTTCCCAGTGCAGATTTGTGAAACAGATCTGCACGAGACACTGCCATGGGCTCTAGACCTCCAGTTGGACATGTGGGAGGCATTGTTATGGGCTCTAGGTCTTCAGTTGGACTCCTGCAGGATATTGCCATAGGATTCAGGTCCTCAGCTGGATTTTTTGGTCTCTAGTGTGTGGACAGATTTCCTGCACTCTTTTTGTATATGATTCTTTGGGTAGTTGTTATAAAATAATCTTATAAAATATGTGTCCTATATCCTATTGTTCCCCTTGCAAAACCCCAGACTACAACAAGTGCTATTTAGGAACAAAATTTATTTCTTTAAAGTCTCATGCTTTTTTTTTCTTGAAGCTCAGAACACACACAAAAGAAATACGTCTTCAGCTATAGCAGTCACACAGACGACTCACCATCATGCTCATATCTACCATTACTTTAAAAATGGGCACTGTTTTCTTACCCACAGCTCATGAATGAGCTTTCATTCGTGGTGTTAGGGAAAAACCTTTCAATATCCATGTACAAGGCAAGAGAGGTGTCCGTGGCCAGATAGAAGTATGTGAAGATATTCTGTACTTTGATGCTTGGAAAAGTTGGTCCTAGACCCATAAGTACCAGTTTTGGTGCCTGAATCTTGCGCAGTAAAGTTGTACAATGATTGCAAGAAAATGCACCAAATCTGGGCAGTTATCAAGACTAATGTATAAGACTTTGCAGCACAGCATTAGCTAAACCATGGAGAGCCCACTCAGAGCTAAGCCAAGCCATAAATACTGACCTCGAAATATGGCTGATGAAGGGAAGGGAAAGGGAAAAAAGCCAGGGAAGACAGAGAGAAAGGAAGAAAGGAAGTACAGCCAGCGGACCGCGTGGAGACAGCGCCTCGCTGTCCCTGGAGCTCTGCCTCACCACCCACCTCCAAACACGTGGACGTTCTCCTCCAGCACTGTGGTCATCTGCAGCTCCTGAATCTTCGTGCAGTAACCTTTGGGCAGCAGCACGATGATATCCACGTTCTTTGCCCCCTGAACACTCTCGATGGCAGCACTTCCCGTGTCCCCAGAAGTTCCTGGAGGGGAAGAAAGAAGAACCATCCACTGCAGAACAACAAGGAAGGAAATGGCCCCTGAAGCGTTGTTGCCAAACGAAGCAGCAGCATGAAGGATAAGGAGCTTAGTACTTAGCCCGGGCCCACTGATCCAAAATTCAGAGCATCGCTGAACTAGGTAACCTTAAGTACTCCGAGTATATATAGGGCTATTATTCTGAGAAGGAGCCATAGCTTTTTTTCAGGATGACAAGGAAGAGGTTAAGAACATGGCTGTAGACATCCCTGACTCATGTGAGGGCATCTCACAGGTGGAACCTGCAGTCAGGGCACTGACAGGCTCTGTTCTTGTGCCCACGACACACACCCACGACTATAGTGACATGCTTCCCCCTCTTCTCCAGAAAGTACTGCAGGAACTGAGCTGCGCAGGACAGGGACAAGTCCTTGAAGGCATACGTGACCCCGTGCCACAGCTCCAACACGTTCAGCCCGTCCTTCAGCCTCCGCAGATGGACCACATCGCTGGAGCGAAATCTGCTGAAGGCTCGGTCGATCAGACCTGTGAGGGTAGGAGGGTTGGAGGATGGATGGATGAATGCTCCAAATTGAACCTTTTCATCTCCTGCTACCACACAAAAGCCCAGAAAATTTTATCTTAAATGATAGCCTTTATGCGTGTGACTGAATAAACCTAGAAAAAAAGTCTGAAAAGACAGACATTAAGCCAATCATAGATGGCTCCTGGGGAGTCCTCCAGAAGCCAGAACTCATACGGGAAGACTTCTATGTTTTACTTTATGCATTTCTTCATTGTCTGAGTTTTTTTATGAGCATGTTTTCCAATAGAGCCAACTAAGTAGTCACATAATGAATGTCTGAGCTTCCTAATTTTCCTTCTTGAAGACAGAAAGATTTCATTTATTGGTTCTTTTGCACTACTAAATCTCACACCCATGGTGTCAGAACCAGGCATGGTAGATAAGCACCTGTACCCACAGTGAGGCACCCTTGAGCACGGCCTCTCTACTCTCACCGGCAGAGCAATGCCATGGGGTCTTTATTAACATGCAGAGTCTGGGTCAGTAGGTCTAAAAGAGCCTGAGATGTCTAACAAGTGTCCAGGCAATGTCTTCACTGCCATTAGAGCACATTTTGAGTGGTGCTTTACCTTCTCCAACCCCATATGCCAACCGTTACATCATGGGCTTTCCTTGGCTACTCCAAGCATTGCCCACAGACCAGCAGTGCTGGCCCTATTTGGACACTTGATAGACATTCAGGGCTCTCAGGGCCACCCCAGATCTGCTGAATCAGAATCTGATTTTCACACAGGTCCCAGGGCACCTGTAGTTTGAGACAAGCTGGTCTAGGACTCTCTCCAAGTCCCTTTAGAATTACCATTCAAGCAGACAAAACAGAGATCTGGGGTCCTGGCACTTTATATGCACAAAGGAAACACCCCAACATTCAAGCTGCTCAGGATGATTATAAAATCCCTAATCTTAAAGCTATCTTTTTTTTTGAGACAAGGGCTCACTATGAAGCCTAGGCTTGTCTCAAACTCACAGAGGGCCTCCTGCCTCAGCCTCCCAAGTACTGGGATTATAGGCATTCACTACAATGCCCGGTATGGTTTTTTAAATAATAAACTAAAAGAACACAAATTCTGTACAGATCACTTTGACATTCATTTCCCTGAAAGTGGAAGAGATTAGAAATTTCACATTTCCAATTCTGAGATCTTTCTTTTCTTTTCTTTTCTCTTTTCTTTCTCTCTTTCCCCCGCTCCTCCCTCCCTCCCTCCCTCTCTCTCCCTCTCTCTCTCTCTTCCACTCTCTCTCTCTTGCTCTTTCTGTCTCTCTCTCCTTCCTTCCTCTTTTCCTTCCTCCCTCCATCCTTCCATCCCTCCCTGCTCCCTTTCTGGCTCTGAGATTTTAGAGTAAAGGGGAAAAAGCCAGGGTTTATGAGGTATAACTAGAGATATTCACTGCTGGGTGATGAATCTACAACTGGCGGTTGGGGGTGGAGGCTGGCGACAGGGTGCTCACCATTTAAATCCTCTCTCGGCATAAGCTCAGGCCCGATGAAGAGGCTGCAGAGCTCCTTCACCAGGCTGGGGTAGGACAGCGAGCTCCAGTGCCACAGGGTCTCTCTGTCCAGCTGGGGCAGCTCCTCCGGCATGTAGAGACCCCCATCAGGTGCATAGCCAGAGCACAGGGCCCCCTCAAAGTCAACCCGGGGGGCTGCCCCCCGTGTGCTGATGTACCACATGATCCTGGAGACCTGCAGAGAGAAAACAGCCCCAGAGGCACCAGGCCTTCAAGCTCCCAGCGTCCCAGAGGGGGAAGCTGAAGCACTCACAGCCCTCAGCTGGCCTCTGAGCACTACCCA
This sequence comes from Dinomys branickii, assembly GCA_004027595.1. Classification (NCBI taxonomy): domain Eukaryota; kingdom Metazoa; phylum Chordata; class Mammalia; order Rodentia; family Dinomyidae; genus Dinomys; species Dinomys branickii. The sequence goes on from PVLD010002953.1 coordinate 125,285, forward strand.
GGGGTGGGGGAGCCTCACAGCAGCTTTATCTGGTCTTGTGCAAACCATGACCTCTCCAACTGGGACGGAGGCAACGCTACTGCCCACTGCCTTGGAGAGGTGGCACTGGAGCATGCTGGGAAAGGGGGAGCCAGTCCTCACCCACGAGAAGAAACCCTTGCAATGGCGAAAGAAATAGCAACAGTAGGCAACTGCCATTCTGGTAGCCTTTGATGAGGAGACGGATACACCCAGCCAGGCACCCTTTTGAGCAACCCACTTTCAGAGTTTGTTTAGGGATACTGCTTATAACTTAATGGATCTCAACCCTGGCAGCTTGCTGGAATCAATTGGGAGCTACACAACAACGCACAGGCTAGGTGTACTAGTGCATACCTGTAATCTCAGCACTCTCTGAGGCTGAGGCAGGAGGAAGGAAAGTTGAGGACCAGCTTGGCAACTTAGAGAGACCTTGTCTCAAAACAAAAAAAAAAAAACGGGCTAGGGATGTATCTCACTGCAAAGGCCCTGGATTCAATCCCCAGTTCCAAACAATTAAATAAATAAATTTTAAAAAATAATTCACATGCCCAGGACCTTGCCTGGATCAATTAAATTAGACTGTCTTTAATAAGGGTCCTGGAATGAGCCTTATATGCAGCCAGGGTTGAGAACAGGGCGACACCTCATCCCAGTTTGGCTGTGAATTTCCTGGTTTTAAAACTGAAAGTTCCACTGGGTATGGTGGTGCACATCTGTAATCCTAGCACTCAAGGGGCAGAGGCAGGAGGTTCACTGTGAGTTCAAGGCCAGCCATGGTTACACGGCAAGTTCAAAGCCAGCTTGGATTCCTAATAAGACCCTATCTCAAAAAATGAAACAAAATAAACAAAAACAAAAACCTTGAAAGTCCCACGTCCCGGGAAACTGTCAATCCTAGACAAACTAGGATAGTTGGCCATCTTAGCTGATAACCAGTACCCTACCTCTGAGCCTAACCTTAGAGACCTAGTTAGTAGCGCTGGTGTCCTGCCCTTCTAGCTCTCTAGCCAAGGCTCAGCAGCCCTGCCTACCGGTCACAGACTCAGAGCACTCTGTCTTGTTTTGTTTTAGGGTGTGGGGGTGACGAGGATCACAGCTGTGAATTTAGGGGCTCTGGTGTTAATGCCCCATGGTCACTCTGGGGTGGACTTGACACAGTTTTCCAGTACCAGGGAGACTGTTCTGTGTCAGGCCTGGAGGGGAAGGAAGCCTTGTCCCCCGGGGGCAAAGCTCTCTGCTTCTAAAAAGGGAATGCGCTAGCACTGGCCTTGAAGAATTACGGTCAGTTCCTAATTTGTGCCTCTGGCACCTGCGGGCACAGGGTGAGGGAAGTGGGCTGCCATGGCCTCTGCCCTGCTCCAATTGCAAGTGTATCTAATTTAGAGACAGAATTGGGTTCGATCCTCCAAACCGTGAGGCTTGTGAAAAAGGAAAGGGAATGGATTCTGTTAATGCTGGGACAGTGGGTATAAGCCAGGACTCTCTCTGCCAAACTGGGACTTAAAAGGAAGAATCTCTAAAAGCCTAGCGCAGCTGTGAGCAACGCAGAAAGAGTCTCAAAGGCAGAAGCAGGGTCAGGGGTCAGGGGCTGGTGGTGCCCCCATAGAGGAGGGCTGACTGTAACACAAAGGACCCCAGGGTGGCATGCTGCAACTAGCTGCCAGGGAAACTGCTGCTGGGATAGGGGCTGGGGCAGGTAGGTTGTAAGCACAGCAAAAGAAAGTATTTTCGGGATCCGGTGTCTGCTCTGGGTTGGCCGCTTCAAGGGGGCCGCAGACACACTGCCCTGCAGAGAGGCGAGAGGCTCACTTGCGCTGGGCACACGTGGGTGTTAGGGGTGGCCAGATGCGCACAGGCCCTGCTCCACGGGGTAAGGACGGACTCTGCTCTCAAGCCACAAGGGGCAGCAGCCCCGCGCCAACCCGGCGAAGTACAGACACACGAACCGTGGGGTTCAGAGCAACAGACAAGGCCAGAAACAGAATCAGTTGCGGCAGCCACAGCGGTGGGGGTGGGGACACCAAACACTTTCGCTGGACTGTAGTATGCAGACTCTAGGTGTCAGATTTTACGGGAGACCAGACTAAGTGACCTCTGCGGTATATTACTGAAATAATGTTCCCTTGTGATTCGTCTGCATCTCACTCTAGAGTGCAGACAGGGAAGAAAAACCCCGCAACAACCAGGATAAATAATAAAAGAACAAGGAGCTGCCCGAAGGCCGGGTTTGGGGTTGAGGGGGGCGTTTCAGGAAGGCATGGGGTAGGGTGGGGGCTGATCCGATCGCGTCCCCAGGGTGGAGACCGAGGCAGGGTGATCTAAACCCTCAAGCGGCTCGCATGGGCTTGGGGCATCGCTCCCAGCCGGGAATACGGAGCATCTTCCAGTTTCGGGGTTCAGAACTCCTGAATCAGGCAGAAGGCGCCAAGCACGGGAACCCTCCCACCACCCGAGGTTACAGCCCGGGCGCGGAATCAGCGCTGGGCCGCCGGGGCCGGGAACAGCGCCCCGAAGCCCGCGGCGAGGACCGGGCGCAGGTGCGGGGCTGCGCGGTTACCAGGTACGGGCGGCGGGGAGCAGCGGCCGGTTCGGCGGGGCGGAGGACGCGGCCCGGCTTCCGGTGGCTGCTGCGGGTCTGCTGCGCGCAGGAGGAAGGGGCGTGGGGAGCGAGGGGAGGAGGCGGGGTTGCGCCTTAGTCCGCGGCTGGCCGGCGCTGAGCGCCTGCAGGCCCTTAATCTACACCGCGAGGCGTGAGTACCCACGATAGCTCATTTTTCATGTGAGAAAACAGCGGGAGGCGGAAAAGAAAGGCCCTTTCCTTACCTGGACTGCGTACCTTTCGCTCGCAAAATCAGGAAGCCGGACAAACTGTTTTCTCAAGCTGGGGCTTGAATCTACCTGGTGGGTGACATCAATTTAGCAGGGGGGAAAATCTTTTTAATAGGTGTAGATCTATTCTTGGGTGAAAGCTACCCTGCAATTCATTTTTAAGAAATAAAGCAATAATTTGCAGAAGATAAAAGGCCTCCAAATGTCACTGGGTTCGCATGCGAGCTCCTGTGTTCCGCTCGAGTGGCAGAGTTTGAGGAGCTGGACAGGACAGAGACTTAGTGCCTGCGGGGGGCTGGGCCTCCGCGGGATGGAGGGCACCCTGTGTCCCTCTTTGGTCTTCCCGTAACCTGTGCTCTGTTTGCTCAGGTTACCTACCACCCCCGACTTGGGCCCACAGCAATGTCCACCTGACATACCTGCCACTACCACTGCCCGACTCGGCCTGGTGATCTCGGATTCCCAGGGAGGCTGCTCGCTGCCCAGCGGCTGGATTGACCTTCCCAGCACAAGACAAGGCCAGGGACTTGTCATGGAACTCACACATATGGGAGAGGCGCCATTTGCCCCGAGGCATGCGGCTCAGGCAGGGACCCGCGGTGGGTTTCCATCCCCTTCATCAGATGACTTAATCACTCAGAAGCCAGGAATCTGAGCTCAGATTCAGCGGTGTTTGTTACAGTGCCCCTTACAGAGCTCGTACCCCTGGGGGTGACGTCTCTGCGCCATGCAAGGGCAGCAGTGCCTCCTGCATGGCCAGAAGGAAGACAGAACTGTGAGAGCCAGCAGGAACCATAGAGATTACGATGTAGCCACATTTAGTTTTCATGAGATTAAAACTCTTCCCCTTGCCCTTTGATATTGATTAGAGAGTTTAGCTATGTGTGGCTTTGACCCCAGAGACTGGCCCAGGGTCCTCTCAGTGCTGGTTTCCTCCAGTGACACAGAGAGCTGTGCAGAGGGAGGAGTCACGTGTCCCCATGCACCAGGATGTGGGAGTCAGGGCCCAGAGCCCCAGCTGAGGGTAAGGAAGCCCACAGAGCCTGGAGAGCTGTAGAAGAAAGCAACCTTTGGAGGCCTCCAGCTTTCTATAGGGCAGAGGCCAGGGCTCAGGGTACTTCCGGTGTCTAAGCCAGACAAGGACAGCTGGACAGAGGGGAGAGAAGATGCTCTTATGGATCAGAACATAGGTTTAAATTTCTGCATTGATAACCTGTCATTCTATTCAATGTGAGTGAGGGTGGTTTGAGGAGATGGGGGTAATACCCAAGTTCAAGTGCCCTGAATTACTCTTAGATCATTTCTTGAGTTTTGGACTCTATAATAAGTGTTCCAAACAAACAGCCCCAAATTATATTACATCTTCAAAAACTGGCTAGTGTAATTCCACCTGCCCTTTTTGCGGAAATGGACAAGCCCATCCTAAAATTTATATGGAAATGCAAGGGAGCCAGAATAGCCAAAGTAATCTTGAAAAAGAATAAAGTTGGAACCCTCAGGCTTGCTGATTATAAAGCCTAGTATAGCGCAATCGTGATGACGTAGCGCTGGTGTAAGGGTAAATGAGATTAATGGGATAGAACTGAGAGACTAGAAATGCACTCACACACATACAGTTAATTGATTTTTGACAAGGATGTCAAGACCGTGCCATGGGAGGAAAGAAGAGTCTTTCAACACATGACAACTGGAAAATAGCATGTCCACAGGCAGCTAAGTGAATTTGGACCCCAACCTCACACCATATGGAAAAATTAGCTCATTAACCTAAATGGAAGAACCAAAACTTTAAACCTCTTAAAGAAAACATGGGCTTAAATCTTTGTGGCCCTGAATAAGCAACCAACATACATCACCAAAGACATATGCAACAAAAGGGAAAGTAGATACACTGAACTTTATCAAAATTAAAACTTTTGTGCATCTTAGGACTTCTATTAAGAAAGCAACAGGACAGCCTACAAACTGGGAGCAGATGTTTGTAAATCATATATCTGAGAGGAGTCCAGGATCCACAGTATGATAAAATTTCCTGGCCACTATGATCTCTTTCATGGTGGTCTGCTCTCTCCCTGAGGCGGGTATTTCTTTTCCTACTTTTAATAGGCCGCACGCACACTGAAGAGCATGCTTCCTTTCTTTTCAGACCTTTAATATTGTAAAACCTCAGTTCCTTTAGCACTTGCCTTGATCACTTCTTTGTTTAGGACAGAAAGAACCTAGAAACCATCTCTAGAAGAAGACTCCAGCACCCCAAGCCCAGTAACAGGACTGCTGTGCAAGCTGGCCTGGTCTGCTCCTGCCCAGCACCTCTGGCCTTGCTGCCACCCTCCGGCCCAGTGGCCACAGAGGCCCTGCTTCATGGGCCTTAAACCCGGGCTTAAAGGAGCCCTCCCCGAGCTGCTTCCTGCCCTCCCTGTGGAAAATGGAGCCCCGGCTCTCTCTGTTTTGCTTTCACCTTGGCACCTCTTTCTCATCTTCTCAGGTAGTTTATAATTTACTTTTTCTTACATTTACTGTCCTCCCCCCCGCCCCGCCCTCCTCCCACCCACCCCTGGACACCGCAGGGAGGGGCATATTTCCCACTATTTTGTTCCAGAGTCTGGCACCATGCCTAGTGATAAATGGCCAGGTCATTCAGTGGGATCAGCTCGTCCCAGCTTGCTTCTCCTCTTCTCCGTCTGGACCCAGATGTTTTGGAGGCCCTCAGGTATTTTTGTTCCAAGTCCCGCACCATCACCCCAGCTAATCTCCCACAAGGAGGTATTTGCAGACGCCTGTGGCTGAGCATCTCCCCAGGAAAAGTCTCGCTAGTGTTTATCGGCAGCCCTCTGGGCAGGCCAGAAGCAAAGGGAGCAAACTGCCCTACTCAACGCTTCCTTCTGAGAAAGACACGCTGGGGTTCTTTCTGCCTACCTTTCCTGTGGATCAAACTCATGTTCATTCATTTACTCATTGGCAGACCCAGGTTTCAAAAACAATGTACACTTTTGGGAGGGTCATCTTTAAAGAAAAAAATGCAAAGCTATAAGCATAAAACTAGAAACCCAAGTAGTATTTATTTACTACAAAGTACAAATTAAAAAGAAACCTGAAAACATCAGATCATAAAAAGTAGGAAAATATTACTTTCATTAATTAATGATCCCACCCTCCCCTTGCACTTGGGATGGAACCCAGGGCCTCTAACATGCTAAGCAAGCACTCTGTAAGGACTGAGCTATAGTCCCAGTCCAACACTTTAAAAAAATACCATTTCTTGCCAGGCATGATGGCTCATGCCTATAATCCCAGCACTTGGGAGGCTGAGGCAGGAGGGTCATTGTGAGTTTGAGGCCAGCCTGGGCTACAAAGTGAGCTCAAGACCAGCCTGAGCTGCATAGTGAGACCCTGTCTCAAAAAGAAAAAAAAGAAATTGTATCTTACGCTTTTTTAAAAAAGTAAACCCTTCAGTTATTTCTTCATGTGGCAATGATTTTATAATATTTGAGAGGGACAGGAAAAGAATTGTCTTTTAAAACAGTAGTTGAAGTTAGGTGTGGTGGTGCATGCCTGTAATCCCAGCACTGTGGGAGGCTGAGGCAGGAGGATCACAAGTTCAAGCCTAACCTAGGCAACTTAGAGACTTAGCAAGACCTTGTCTTTAAAAAAATGGGCTGAGGATGTAGCTCAGTGCAGAGACCCTGGGTTCACCCCAGTACCACAAAATAGAATTAAAGAGTTTAAACAAATAGTTGAAAATAAGTATTATGCTAGCAGCTTAGAAAAGTTTTTATTATTATTTTATTTATTGTTAAGAAGTAAATTTTTGTTACTTAGTATGAATTCTAAAGTGTAAATGTTTTTTATGTTAAAGAACGGGGAAAGGTTTAGATCATCCAATTCAGGAAAACCCTTAAAATTCTCTTTCACATGTAAGCAAAATAATTTCAAGGTTTTCTGGGGCAGACACTAACCTTCAAACTGCCAACGCTCACTAACCAACTGGACATTAAGGTCCTCATGTTACTGTGAGTGGTGAGGTTCCTAGGCTCTTATTCAGGATGAGCAAAGAACACCGAATCTGATGGGGCATGGGATGGTAAGAAAACAGCAACATTTCCTGAGGCAATGATACATGCCGATTGAGCGGCTCCAGCCTGTGAAAGGCACGTGGCACCGCGCTGAGGATATAAGGTGTGGGCAGTTAAAATGTTGCGCTGAGGCTCCTCCCACTGGGGGGCTTCCAGAGCGTGATTGACGACATGATTGACAGGGTACTGAGTCCTATCAGCACCTGCCTATTGCCCCTGCCCTTTCCCATAATTCATCCGGTTATAACTGGATGTATGCAACAAAGCCCATGAACGTTCAATGAGCTCCAGGTGAAGAAAAGTTCCTGCAGGTTACGCAGCCAGGTCTGGTGTGCATAAGTTCTGGTTTGTAATTTAGCAGTTTTCCAGGGTAGGTTTGGGTGTCTTTGCTTTTCTTATCTCTGCTTCCCTACAATAAGCCTTAGGACAAGCGTTGGGGGAGGCGTGGGCCGCTATTCAGGTTCAGGTGAGCGGAAGGAAGTGGTCCAGCAGTGAGTGGAGGGGAGCGCCCTGGAGCCCCAGTTGTACTAACTGTATTAGTCCTGTGTCTTGATTAGGTGCTGAGATGTATTGAGGATCTCAGGTAGGTCCTGCGGTAGCTTTGGTAGAAGGTGAGAAAAGTGGCCAGTCCCCGCCCCCCCTCACATGGCTCCTTCTGTGAGTATCTCTAAGGTTGTTAGAAAGGGGATTAGAGTTACTGCCCTTTTTTGGTGGATGTGGTCAGAGACGGGGACAGGGAGAGACTGGCTGTTGAGGCCCACACTGATATTGGGGAACAAATAGGCGAAGGTACGCATCCCAGCCTGATGGTGTATAGTCTGTTTCTGTCTCGGGTGGCGGGCCTCCAGAACGAGGTGCCACAGATGAAAAGAAAAACAGGCGTGAGAAAGTTATGGGATCAGGGGGTTTGCAGCCTCTCGACTGAAGCCTTGATTACCATCCTCCTTAGTCTTTTATTGGGATACAAACAAAAAGCAGCAGCAGGGCAAATGGGAGGAATAATTAACAGGATTGGCAAGGACAGTACAACACAGTTATCACAGGAATGAGATTCGACTTAGCCAGCCATCATGTTATCATTCCTTTGGGCGTGCCTCAGCAAAGCATCTGGTGCTGTCCCAGCAGCTTTCCACAGGGACACACGTCCTGCAATCATTTCCTTTCACACAAGTGCTTTTGCTAGACTTCCTCCACAGTCAAACAATCATATGGCTTGGTCAGTCCTGAAGTCCCACATAGGTAATACATTGAAAGATAAACTAAAGAATGTCCTTCTTCACACCTGTGTAATTAATGGGCTGGTATAGGTAGGACTGTTGGCCTCAGAGGAAAAAGACTGGAAAAGGCAGAGTTGTGAGATGTAGTGAGAAAAGGTGTTGTAAAGTTAGGTCCTCAGAATTGAAGGCCTTGGCTCCACTTTCCAAATCAAGAGAGAGCCGGTCAAGGAGGGCCCTGGATTAGATTGAACTGATACAGAGCTGTTGGAAGGGGAGATGTCAGTGAAGTCCGTGGGGAGAATGTAGCAGGCTTGGGAGTAAGGAGGCCTAAGGGAGAGACGGAGACTGTGGGTGGTCCCGAGAAAAGCAAGGGTGGAGTGGACTTTTTCCTTGTCTTAGGTGAGATGCCGTAATTGACCCGATGAGGCCAAAAATCTTGGGGGCTCTTGACAGTTACACCTGGAGTGGTGCGAAGTACAGACTTCAGCCTGCTCTCCAGAGGGGGCAGCAGCTTTTCAGCTTGGGGCAGGAGGCTTAGGGGCAGAGCTTAGGCTGGGGAATGAAATGCAGGCTAAAACGAAGAGATTTGCTGACGTTACACCTAAACTAGAAGTTAGGCTGCTGTGGGTGGCGGTGAGCTAACAGTCAATGTGGAAATCTGGGTGTGTTCTGAAGGTTTATCATTCTCTGGAGGATCAGAGGTGAGTACGAGTGGAGAGAAGGATGCTGCCAAGGTTCTTGGTTGGGCAGTGGGGAGACTGGAGTTGGCATGTGCAGAAGTGAAGATTGTGGGGGGAACAGGAAGAGCCAGAGTTTCATTCATCTGCTGCAGCTGGACAAACCACCCCAAAGCATAGCGGCTTAAAACAATGATGAACTTTTTCTCTCTGAATTTTGTGGCTGGCAATCTGGTAATTTTCCATTAATCTTTGCCTTGGATCAGTCATGTGACTAAGAATATCTGACAGCCCCGCTGGGTTTGGGGAGCTCTTGGTGGCCTTATGAGTCAAATGAGGTTGGGACACATTTCTCCTGGTTGCTGGCGGAGACACCTCATCTCTCCTCTGTGTGGGCTCTCAGCCTCAGCAAGTTTAACCTGGGCTTCTTGACCGTGATGGTGTTAAGGTTCCAACAGTCGAAGAAGGAAAGCTGCAAAACCTTTAAGTCCTGGGATCTGCAGTTCACACTCTACTGCGTTCTATTGGCTAACCAAGACTCAAGTCACCCTGGACTCAATACTCTCGTTACAAAGGGTTGACTGGACACAGGGTGATTGGATTTACTGGGACCAGTCAGGCGTTGGTTTGTGGGCCTAAGTTTGAGATGCCTCTCACACATCTGTGTGGACATACTGAGGTAGGCAGTTAGATTTCTGACTTTAAAACAGAGAGAAGTCTAGGCTGGAGATTTAAATTAAGAGGTAAAGCTATAGCAATGAAACCAACTGAGATAACTAAAGGAAGCAGTGTAGATAAAGAAAACATTTGAAGAGTTGGCCCTGATGCATTTCAACGTTGAGGAAGTTTGTATAGCTCAGAGGGATAGAACAGAGAATCCACAGGGAGCGCACTCATCTACGTAGGCCATTTAAAAGAAAAGGCTGCTGAGTGAGACTGCCCATGTGGAGCACAGCAGCCTTAAAAATTATCACCTAACCATACTGGTTGCCCGTTGTTGGTTACTCATAACTGGCAATGCACAGTGGTTGGCAATTACTAGTTATAAATTGCTGGTTGTCTACTGCTAGTTACCTGTCACTAGTTACCAATTACTGGTTAACTAGCTGCAGAAAATGATTGATGACTAATAGTTGCAGTTAGTAATTGGCAACTAGTAATAATTGGCATGTTGTGGGTAATTAGTTGAGGGTAACTAGTATTAGTTAATGAATTATAGATAACTAGCAGTGACTAGTTCTGGACAGGCTATGATTAACTAGTTGTGACAACTAGTATTAACAAGTTGTGGATAACTAACATTTAACTAGTTATGGTAACTAGCAATGAGTAGCTATTTGTGGGTAACTAGTAACAAGTGATATCTAACTAGCAGCTGGTAATTCTTTAACTAGTAGTGGTTAATTAGTTGTGAATGCCTAGTGATGATTAACTAGCTGTGGGTAACAAGCAATTATTAACTTGCTGAGAATAACTAGTAATCAGCAACTAGTGGTGGTTAACTAATAGTTGGTAACTATTCCTATGAAACTAGTATGAGTTAACATTGATACAAAGCCGTGGTTAACTAGTTATGAATAACTTGTAAGTAACTAATGCAGTGATACCTTAGTTCATAAACTTAATTTGCTCTATGATTCTGGAAAAGATGGCCACATTTATGATTATTTGGGAAAGATTGCTGTGGTCATGGTTATCACCAGATGCAGTTTGGAAGCAAGAAAACCATCAAATGCTTCTGTTTGTAAACCAAATTATTCACATAAAAGCATCCAAGAACGGAGGTACCACTGTAATTGGTAACTATTGATGCTTCACTAGTAGTTGGTAATTAATGAATTACTGGTAATGGTAACTAATGCCAGTTAATTAGTTGTGTATAACAAGTTACAGATAACTAATTGTGGGTAACTAGTAGTTGGTAATGAGTGATGGTTAAATAGTAGTTGATAGCTAGTGATAGGTTGCTAGTGACTAGCAGCTAGTAACTAATGAGGATTAACTAGTGTCAGGTAGTGACAGGTAATTAGTAACTAGCAACTCATGATGGTTAACTAGTAACTGACAAGTATCAATGGTTAGCTAGTTGCTTGTGGCTAGTATTCTGTAACTCGTGTTTGTTAATGAGTTGTGAGTGGCTAGCTATGGTTAACTAATCATGTGTAACTAGTAACTAGTAATTAATATCAGTTAACTAGTTGTGAATAACAAGTTATGGGTAACTAGTTGTGGGTAACATAATTAATACAAGTGACAGTTAACTAGTAGTTGTTGACTAGTTGCCAGTGACTACTATTCTGTAATGAGTTAACTAGAAATGATAGTTTTGGGTAACAATGACCAGTAACTACTGAAAGTTAATAACTAGTTATTGTGACTCAAGGGAGCTTAACTAGCAGTTGGTAAGTGGTTGTGGGTAACTAGTATTAGTTAATTATTGGTGGTTAGCTAGTTGTGTGTAACTAGTAACCAGTACCTACAGGTGTGTTGTGGCTTGTATCTAGATGTTCTCTGAAAGCTTCATGTGCTCATAGGTGGGGCTTTTCAGAGCTGGCTGGATCTGGGTTTCTGATACCTAGATTAAGGGTGTGTGGTTCTAAATCATTCTGCTCACTGAAATTAGCATAGTCAGGGTGGCACCACCCAAAAGGCTAGTAGTCTGGATGGGATAAAAGGGAAAGCCAGGCTGGCTGCTGCGAGCTTGCTGCTTCCCTCTCCCGTTTGCTTTGCCATGAACCGTTTCTCCTCTGTGATGCCCCTCTGCCACGCCTCCCTGCATTGGAGCCAGGTGGCTCTGGACTGAAACCTCTACAGGATGTGAGCTGAAATAAATCTTTCTTCCTTTAAAAAGATTATCTTAAAACACAATAAATTGATTCCTAATTTTAAGTGGGTTTCTAACTTTAAGATGGGCAAAGGATTTAAATAAATATTTCTCTAGAGAAAATACCCAAATAGCCAATAAGCACACAAGAAGGTTTGAAATCACAATTAGTCATTAGAGAAATACAAATCAAAACCACAATGAGATACTGCTCTACACCCAATAGGATGACTAGACTTAGACAGTTTACAAGTGTAGTCAAGGCTGTGGAGACATTGGACCATTCATACATTACTGGTAGGATACAATGATGCAGCCACTTTTTGGGAAATAGTCTGGCAGTTCTTCAAAACATTACATGTGGAATGGCCAAGTGGCTTGGAAACTCCATTCCTAGGTACATGTTCAAGAGAATTGAAGTATACATGTTCATATAAATATTGTGCACAACTGTTCATAGCTGCCCTGCACCTAATAGCTAAGAAGAGGAAACAACCCAAATCCTTATGAACTAATGAATAGGTGAACACAATGCGGCAAATGCATATAATGGAATAGGTACTGACTTATGTTACAGCACAGAGAACGTCATAGCAGCAGGAAGCCAGACACAAGAGGCTGCGTGTAATGTTTGATACATTGTGTCAATTTAAGTTTAGAAGTTTAACTCAGCACTCTGCAGGGGCCAAGGTACTGCTTTGTAAACATCCCCATCCTGTGCAAGAGAAGAGCACAGAAGGTCTGAGTGCGGCACTCACCCTAGGGCGGGCAGCCTGCGTACAATGGAAGGGAGGAAAAGAGGCTTGCACCCCGCTTCTCGCTCTTGTTGCTCCTGCTGCCTTCTGCCGCCTTGAGCTGTTGCCCCTCACCATTCCACCCTGCCTTGCGCCCAGCTGATAATGGACTGAAACCGTCATACACCGTGAACTAAATAAACCTTTCTTTCCTTAATTTTGGGCGTTGGATATTTTGCCCCTCTGCAACAAGAGAAAAGTAACTAAGACACTGCTCATGATGCTGGGCATTAATACACTAGAACTGGATAGTGGTGACAGTTGCACAGGTTTGTGAATTCACTAAAACCCACACAATTGTACACTTTGAAGGGGTGGAGCTTCCGCTGTGTAAATTATGTTGTAATTTAAAATTGCAAAAAACACTATAAAAACTGATCGGCTAGGAGTCAGTGTACATTATCCGTAGCAGCTGCCCCAGGAGGAAAACTTTCAAGGGCTGAAGTCGTGGACTGAGTCCTGGAAAGTGGTGAGGGAACGTCACTGAGTGAGCAGAACAATTAGGTACTTACTCTGATTCAGGTGCAACCTAATCTGTCAATAAATACATTTAGAAAGCATTTCTGAACAGGCACAGAAGGTCAGCAAAGCCTCTTCTGTTGCTGAATACTTCCGGTACATGTTAACTATGCTAACTGTTCCAGATGGGCCCTTCCACTGTTGGATTTCCTTGGAATAACAGCGGACAGTGCAGAATCCCTACAGGTCAGGAGACGTCTTTTAATATTCTCATGTCTGGTTTTACTCCTTAACTTTGAAAATCTTATTAGTACATTTTTGTAATGTGTATTGTTTACATTCATCTTAGGGAGTAGACACACCCTTTTTCAGTTTCTTCTTGAAGGGCCCAGCAGTATAGTGGGTTTTCTGTGATTTACGACATCCTCTAGGGTCCCCCATATGAGCATAACATATCTGTTGAAAACATACCGTACTAGTTTTCTTTTTTTTTTAATTTTATTTTAAAGACAAAAAAATGGAAACATATGAATCAGAAAAGCCATAAACAGTACAGAAAATACAAAATTATACAGAATATAGTAGGGAATTAGCACTGGATGTTGTATTACATAGTTATCTTCACGTTAGTTAACACAAAAACATTAAAGGAAATACCAAATTATAGAGAAGATAGTAGGGAATTTGCACTGGATGCTGTATAATATAAAGTTATCTTCACTTCTGTTAGTACAAAAACGACTGAGGAAATACAGAATTATAGAGAACATAGAAGGGAATTAGCTCGGGATGCTGTACTACATAATGTTATCTTCACCTTTGTTACTCAGTTACACAGATGATGGCCCATTTGATCATTCAATTTTTCTCCTCCCTCATCTCCGTTGCCCTACCACTCACTCAGTCATCTTCCCTGTGATAATAACTGTACTCCTGGGTTTATCTATATCCTTGGACTCTCACCTTGGGAAGAGATATAGCTGCCTCAGACTATACTATAACATATATGGGTGTATACAAACTGCCATGGTCGGAGGTGGGAAAGCACATATGCTCACAGCGGACTGCCCGGCTCCACCCTGTGGTCGTGCTATGGGTGGGGGCGGGTCCAGTCCACGAGGTGCCCTGAGCGGGGCCCACTGTGGCGCAGCCGTGGGAGTTTTCTTTTCCTGAAGTGTGTATATATTTTTTTTGTGGACTCTGTATATATTTATTTTCTTAGTGCTGTCAAGAAGAGTGTGGGGAGATTGTCACTGATATGAAGATCTCTTTAGGTAGAACCTGTTTTCCAGGGATGTGCTCATGCTTTATTCCTCTGGGGACACTGTTCAGCTCTCCAGTCACTTTTCACCATAGTTTGGAGCCTGTCACTGAGTCGTAAGGAGAGAATTTCTGTTTGTTATAACAATGTCAACAGAATCGAGCATCCATCAGTCATACACATAAAAATTTGATAATTTCACTCTTTCATTGGTGCCCCTCTCGGACTGTATTGTACTAGGAAGTGTGAGCTGTGGGAGGTGAAGGCAGGGGAAAGGGACGGGGAAATGTCAGTGATAAGAGGAAGATCAGTGATATGTCAGTGGGTAAGAAGAAAGCGGAAGTCATACTGCGCTGGAGTTGGTGTTGAGGCGGGTAAATGCTGGTGCAGAGAGGGTTTATGGGAGTATTGGTGGGGTCGAGAGGATTTGTGCAGAACGCTGGCAATGTATGTGCGGATTTCGGGAGCCTATGAGTTGCTGGTGCCCGCTGATATGTTTGCTGTTTATTTTGTTCAATTCCTCTAAGGGGGGTCGGTGCTGAATGTGGAGGGGAGTGGAGCATGTCAAAGGGCAGCCTTAGAAACGTGGTGTTGTCCTCATCTGACACCGATAAAGCACAACCAGAAGAAAGAAAACGAAGCAAAAGAAATACAGAGAAAAGAGAGGAAAAAGAAACGAAGAACAGAAACATCAACAGAAAACCAACCAGTGCAGCCCAAATCCAACAAATTAGCAAGCTTCCAATAACCACAGTGGCCAACATAACCCCAGAGACAAGAACAAAAAGCTTCACGAGCAGTTCCCAGCCTGATACCTTGGGCCCTTGCTGCCTCCTAACTTGTCCTGGCTTCGAGGTCCGTGCGCTGCTGAAAACTTTTGTGGATCTGATTCTCGCGATTGCCCAAGGGTGGGTATCCATTCACAGGTTTTCTGGCCTGTTCTCCAGGCGTCTGTTCCAGCTCCGCCCTCAGGAACCACAAGAGGGCGCGCGTTCTCTCCCTTGGCTCCCTTGAGCGCAGTGGCCCCTTGTTTTCTGATTGTGTACCAGAACTGAAATTCACTTCCTTCTGCCCTTTTCCCTTGGCGTCTCCTCCCTCTGTGCGATGATGCCAGCAATCGTGGGTAGGGCGCTGAATGTTACACGTACCACACTCTCATTGTATGTGGGAGAAATGAGTGGCTTAGTATTATTATTATTATTGTTTTAAGAAGTTGTGTTGGAGAAACTTCTTTCCTAGGGTCTTGGAGCCCCGGGGACTGGGGAGCTTAGCGCTGGAGTGTGAGGCAGCGAAACTTCACTGCTTTATCTTTTGGGTCTTTGAGTCCCTGGCTTGGGGTTGTCTAACTTCACTGCACCCAGTGGGGAGGAGAGCTTGACTGCGGGTTTGTGTAATAATCCACACTGTGAGGCCCCCTCGCTCCCTGCCTCAGCCAGTCCCTTTCTAAGATTTTAGTAGCTTTTGAGAAAACAGCAGAATGAGCTTGGGAAGGGTACAGATATCCCCACAGTTGTTTATACTTTAATGTCGCCCGGAGCAGTGTGTATGGTGCTGGTTTTGAGGGTTGGATGCTGGGTTCCCAGTCGAATCTTTCCCTCCTCCCGGCCCAGGCCACACACTACTCTATATGCGCAGCAGCACCCATGCCAAGTTCAGAAGTACTTTTGTTCCTACTAATAGGGAAAACATGCTTACCTAGTTATTCCCACTGAAGCAAAATGAAGTGAAATTAATTCTGAAACTAGGTGCTGTCTAGGCTGCTGCTACCTCTAGCTTCTCACCCTTCCCTCCAGAGAAAGATTTCTCAGGAGGTAAATCTGAAGGATTAGCGTGACTACCTTGGAATGTAATAAATGTCGCTGGGGCCCCGCACTCCACTGTGGGCCCTGCTGAGGGCACCCCACAGACTGGACCTGCCCCCACCCATAGTACGGTGATGGGACGGAGCCGGGCAGTCCACTGAGAGCATATGTGCTTTCCCACCTCCGACCATGGCAGTTTGTATACACCCATGTATGTTATAGTCTGAGGCAGCTATATCTCTTCCCAAGGCGACAGTCCAGGGGTATAGATAAACCCAGGAGTACAGTTATTATCACAGGGAAGATGACTGATTGAGTGGTGGGCCAATGGAGATGAGGGAGGAGAAAATTGCATGATGAAGTGGGCCATCATCTGTGTAACTGAGTAACATGTGAAGGTAACATTATGTAGGACAGCATCCAGAGCTAATTCCCTTCTATGTTCTCTATAATTTTGTATTTCCTCAATCGTTTTTGTATTAACAGAAGTGAAGATAACTTTATATTATACAGCATCCAGTGCAAATTCCCTACTATCTTCTCTATAATTTGGTATTTCCTTTAATGTTTATGTGTTAACTAATGTGAAGATAACATTATGTAATACAACATCCAGTGCTAATTCCCTACTGTATTCTGTATAATTTTGTGTTTTCTGTATTGTTTATGGCTTATTCTGGTTCATATGTCTCCATTCTTTTGTCTTTAAAATAAAAAAATTAAATGTCGCTGGTATGGAGAATAAGAGAGATTCAACTCTTCAGATCTCCTGGGAGATCTCTACCTTTAGGGAGATGCTAGCTCCAGCTTCCAAGGCTGTGGCAATTCAAATGTAGCAGAAAATGCCTCCCCCAGCCAGTACAGTTTCTTAGTTGCCCAGGTAACAGTTCTTGTTACAGTTCCGGTTGCTCCTGTCTCTTACAAACAGCTGGTCACTGTGGATGCACAGCTAGTTACTATGATGCACATCATACAAACCAACCCCCAATGGACAAGTCGTTCTGCCTCTGTACTTCCTGCTTGCTTATCCCTTATAAATTCTAGACCACCAGAGATTGGGGCCTAATATTTTGCAAAGGATCCCAATCATTGCCCATCGACACAAATATATCTGCTTCCAAATCCTGAGTGTCTTTTCCATGTTTCTATTTGCCATTGCACAAACAATTCCTTTGTTCAGAAAACCTGGAACATGCAAAACTGAAATATTCATGAAGAATTTTGTCCCAGAAGCTGTGTAGCAAAGCTTCAGAAAGAGACCATCTGGGCAGGCTCTTTGTGAGCAGCGAGGCTGTTTATTTCACTTGGTTGTAAGCAGGCTAAGTCCAAGAGAGTCAGTACAGCAAGGGGAGAACAAAGGTTTTAAAGGGGAGGTGGTGGCTGGGGGTTGATCGAGGGGGGAGTTGCTGCCTTGAGGAATTTGAGGGCAGAGCCAGTGTGGTCATGCTTCTTGGAACAAGCAGTGCAGGTGTGATTGACCTTCCTGGACCTGGGGAGTTGGGACATGAAGCCTCATCTTTGTTCTTTGAGGTTTCCTGTCGAGTCTGGCAGGAATGGCCTCAACCATCAAGCATGACATGCCCATTTTTTTTTTTTTTTGTTATAAAGGAGGGGGCGTAGAGGCAAATGGGTGCTGTTTCTCATGGCTGCTTCCTGCAGGACACAGGAGTGGCACAGACACCTTAATTGGGAGAGAGCTCCTGAGGGAGGGGATGGTAGGGGTATGATCAGAGCCAGCATCTGTCACGTTGACTGGCTGATGACAGCCTGAACTTGATTTTGTAGCAATTGTGGGAAAAACCCTAAAGAGCCATGACCCAAAAAGAAGGAGAAGGAGAAGAGAGGCAAAAGGTCCAGATGCTGGAAGCAGCCATGAAGCCCAGCCCCAAAGATCGGCCCGGGATCAGACAGGCATTGTCTAATTTCTGAAGGCTTTTTGGCTAACCTTCCTGCCATGTCTTGCACTACGCCTGACTGGCTGGTAGAAAAGCAGCATTCTTCTCCTATGAAGGTACAGAACTCGCCCTCCTCTAGTGTGAGAAGATCTAAGCCCCTACAATTGTGAGGGGTTACTGCACCAGGGAGTCTATCTGGGTCTGAAAGGCAAGAATGGATTCGGCTGTTTCTTCAAGGCTGTCAGAGAGATCTTGGGAAATGATGGGAGGGCGGTGAGGTAGCTAGGTGTGCTACCCCTGCTCCTGTGGCCGTGGTGACATCGAAGCCCATAAGCAGGCAGGGACACTAATTGTAGGGCTCTTTGGAATCAAATTTGAGCTTTAATGGTGACAGGTAGGTTATGGTACTCTGGGCAATACCTGTTTTTGGACTAAGGTGTATCAGGATGCAGGTGCCGGTCCAGTTGGTGGCAAGGCACCATAGGTGGATATCCTACAAAGGAAGAAGACACCTTGGCTGGGTAAGCAGAATCGATTATGAATGTTGAAGAGGCATGCGAGGTTTTGATTTTTCTCCTTCCCGGCTGACCAGTGTACCTGACAGGGTGGTGCCCGTCAGAGGTTGGATGTGGCCAGTGTCCATTGTTCTATTTTTTTTTCATTGCAGGCAGAATCTCTTCATGTCTATTAGAAGCCACACTGAGGACTGGGTAAAGGTGGGCAAAAGGAGGCAATCTGAGTGAGGGGGAGTTTGCTGACAAGGGGTCCATGGATGTATGGTCAGGCACAGGAAGTGGCGGCTGTCACAGAGCCCTGAGTGTTTATCGAGCAGTGATATTGTCCTAAGCTTGCGAGGGCCAGAAAGTTGGACAGGCTGAATGAATGAAGCATCCTGGTTAACTTGGTAATTGATATGGTCAGCTAAGGCCAGTAAAGCAATGTATAGTTGCATCGATAGAGGAGCAAATATCCTACTGTGTACCAGAGGACAGCTCGCACCAAATGCAGATGGGGGCTTGCAAGGTCAGACTAGTATCAGCAGTTGTGTGGCTGTGCGTGGGCTTTGTTGAGTGCTTGTAAACAGAGATGATAGCAATATAGGACTGAAGGAGCTGGGCCACGCATCCTGTCTGAGTGTTTCTGTCAAGCTACCGATACACCCACCTGTAAGTGGCATCAGTTTTCTGTATGGGAAGAATCAGAGTGTTATAAGGGGAATTGACAGGAACTAAGAGGCCATGTTGTGCAAACAGGAAATGATGGGCTTTAGTCCCTGTAAAGCTGGTTGGGGATGAGATGCTGATGCTGGCCGGGATAGGGGTGGTTTGACTTAAGTGGGACAGTAAATGGTTGTTGGGCTGGGGCCAGGGATGTGGAAGAGTATCCCATGCCCTGGGGTATGAGTGCAGCAGGAGGAAGAGGGAGGAGAGGCCACAGGGGCTATGAAGGCTGGCTACATGCTGGGAATGGTCAGAGTGGTGGACAGTTTGCCCAGAATTTCTCACCCAAGAAGTACGATGGCACAAGTGGCAGTGACCAGAAAGGAACAGGAAAAAGAGCACTGGCCTAACTGGCACCAGGTTGGAGGGCTTTTTGTGGGTCTGGAGACTTTGGCATCAATAGCACAGCACTAGTTCTGGATGGAAAAAGACTGGTCCTGGAAAGAAGGGCAGGATGGAATGGGCAGCCCACATATCAGTCAGGAGGGGGGTGGGTTTACCCTCACAACAAGAGTTACCTGTAGTTCAGCATCCAAGA
Source organism: Dinomys branickii (assembly GCA_004027595.1). Taxonomy (NCBI): domain Eukaryota; kingdom Metazoa; phylum Chordata; class Mammalia; order Rodentia; family Dinomyidae; genus Dinomys; species Dinomys branickii. Next base: position 144,895 of record PVLD010002953.1, read on the forward strand.
TGGTCCAGGGGGCCTTAGGGCAGCTTCACTCTTCAGTCACCAGGCCAAGGAGGTCTGGCAAAGTGCTGCCCTGGGGATTGTAGAAGCAACCATTAGAGGCAGATCCAGTGTTGGGCAGTCTGACTTTCAGTGAGGACCCTACATACAGGGCGTGGCTTTGGAGGAGTCCCAGGCTGTGGGTAGTCCTTGGCCCAGTGACCATTTTTGTCAGCACTTGAAGCATGGCCCGGGAGGAGTGGCTCTGGGTAAGGTTGTTCTAGATCCCTTGGCAGCCAGCCAGGGGGATGGCATAGTTGGGTTTTGTCTTACCACAAAGTCTGGCACTTGTAATTCTGAAATGCATTGCAATCAAGTGGCTTCTTCTCTGCTGTTAAATATCTTGAAGGCAAGGTTAGTTAACTCCTGTTGTGGGGTCTGAGAGTCAATCTCATTTTTGTAACTTTTTATGAATATGTAGGACTAGCTAGGTGATGAAATGCATCTTAAGAATAAGTTGCCATTCTGGCCCCGCTGGATCTAGTGCTGTAAATTGTGTAAGGATGGCAGCCAGGTAGGCCCATAAATAGCTGGACTTTCATCATTTGTCTGAGTGTTCTCTTTGTTATAATTAACCGCCTTATGGGCAGCCTTATGAAGCCCCTCTACTAGGCAGGAAATTATGTGATTACTATTGCCTGTTCTGGGAATCCTGCCTGGTAGTTCCAGTGGGTATCTTCTCAGGAGACTGACCTAGTGCCCTCTGCAAGGTCAGACTCAAGGTGTTGATGGTCATCTGCATAAGTCTGGGCTAAGGGCCATATTCATTGCTGTTCAGCCGGGGAAAGAATGGAGCTGAAAATAACATTTAAATCAGTTCATGTAAGGTCACAGGACTGAGTCAATATTGGAACTCTTGGATCTATCAAGTAATGTTTGACAAGAAGGAGCCCAGCTGCTGGTTGATCTGGGACTGTTCTGACAGGGAAAAGGGAGCACAGACTCAGACTGTTTCTGCTGTTCTGGCCACCTCACAGAGTGCAGACTGAGGGGCAAAGAGCAAGGAATTAGGGCCAAACTGTAATACAGAGCAGGCATGTGGTGGGGTGGGGCTGGGTAGAACATATGGAGGAGGGTGAGGTCAGGGGGTGATTTTGGACTGGCAGGGGCTTGGCAGGGGGCTACCTGGGGAAAGCAAGATCAACAGGATCTGTTGTCATGGAGGATTTGATGTCAGAGAGGGCAGGAGTGGGTGCAGATGGGAGAGAAAAGAGAAGGACTGAGAGGACTTGCCGGAGGAGCACAGGGTAGGAAGGTTATAGAGTGTGAAGAATACTTGGACATAGGGTGCCTCACACCATTTGCCCAACCATCAGCAGTAGTTATCAAAGTCCCACAGAACAGAAGAATTGAAAGTGCCATTTTCTGGACACTGAGAGCCATTTTCAAGCTTATATTGTGGCCAAATAGTATTATACAAAAATTAGGCATTTGGGCTTCAGGTTGGGGAAGAGGCAGAGAGACTTTTAGGTTTCTTAGTAGCTAGGCTAGGGGAGGAGGGAAGGATAGAAGGAGGTAGATTATCTATGGCAGGGAGGGAGTAGGTGAGGGGACAGAGAGAGGTGAGGGAAAGAGTGGCCTGCAGTGGGCACCTCCAACTGGGACTCAGGGCTGTAATGTGGGGGCGGGTATGGCTGGCACCCCCAAAGTTGGCTAGACACCAAGGGAAAGCGATCTTCCTGCAGGTTTTTTCCATGACCAAGGCTGATGTTAAGAAACATGGAAAATGGAATGAGCCTCTCTCTGTCCTGGAGAGGTGAAGGGAGATGGGGAAGGTCTTACCTGATCTGCAGTGGTTACTGGGGGCTGCCAGGAGCACAGTCTGAGGCATCCATATCACAGGGTGGCCTCTTCAGGATAAAATCCTTGGGATAGGGCACTAAAGCTCTCCATGGATGGACACCCTACCTTGGGTTTCAGCACCATAGTGTAGCAAAGGCACAGAGAGAAAGAGACCATCAGGCAGGCTCTGTGTGAGCAAGTAGGCTGTTTATTTCACTCAGATGTGAGCAGGCTGAGTCTGAAAGAGTCAGCACTCAGCAAGGGGAGGACAAAAGTTTTAATGGGGAAGTGGTGGCTGGGGACTTGAGCCAGGGAAGAGTTGCTGCCTTGAGGAATTTGGGGGCAGAGAGGGTGTGGTCATGCTTCTTGGAATGGGCAGTGCAGGTGTTATCGACCTTCCTGGACCTGGGAAGTTGGGACATGAAGTCTTATCTCTGTTCTTCATTGAGGTCTCCTGTTGTGTTTGGCAGGACCAGCCTCATACATCAGATGTGACAAGCTAGAGACTCAGCAGCCACCTTCCACCATGAGGAGAGAAGCCACAAATCAGAGATGGAAGATCAGAAAGGTGGAAGGAGCCTGGGGCTTTTGTTGTTTCTTTGAGCAAGGCCTCTATTCACTTGTTCAAACCTTTGGCTTTTCTTGCTAGAATCCAAACAGGATATAAACTATTACATTTCTCCTGTTAAAAATAGAAAGACAGACGAAAGAGAAGCAAACATGAGAGGAGTATTGGGGAGATGAACAGGCATGGCAGTACTGGGATACGGAAAGGACCGCCCATGTCATCCTCTGTACCACATGCCCTGCAGCGAACCCTCTATTCCCCACCCCCTTCTTCCTCACTCTGGCACCACCAATGGCTCGGTTGCCAACCTCCTAATTAGTAGGTATTGTTGAGTTCTCCCTTTAGCCTTTCTTTACACCTTATCCTCCCTTCCTATTCACCAGCAGGACCCTGAGCTCTATGCACAAAATGTATGACCTACTTCCTATGACTCCCCCTCACCCACTATCACCCCACCATGCTTCCACTGTCTATCCCACAGTCCACTCTCAGGGAGGCAGGGCAGCCTCAGCGCACCAGGGACTGAAGTCTTAACATTCTCATGACTAGTAGAACTCACTTCTAAGCCTGTGTGTCCCTGAGCGATGTCCTCAGTCTCACCTTGAAACACTTCAGTCCTCACTTAATGGGATGGCCAGGCAGTGTTTGGCTTTCTTCCCTTCTAACTTAAGCCCCATTTTTTTTTTTTTTACTATCGCTATTCCTTCTGACTAAATGTGGTCCCCCAGCTTCTCCCATGATGGGGAATTTCTCACAACTGAGGTCTTTACACCAAAGTTACTTTCCAAGAGTACCTTCTCCAGTCATCCTCCCATCCCTATTTGTATCAAGTCATCTTTCTTACTTTCTTTATAGCACTTCTCAATCTGAAGTTGCCTTGCTTATTTTTTGATGTGTTTATCATCCACTGCCACCTGCTCCCCACCTGCACATCAGATGTTGGCCCCAGAAGATTTGCCACTGTGTCCACAAATTCCTGGTCCAAGGACCAGCCACCTGAGCTCCTGGTAAGACTTGCTGTTGATGGGTGTGACAGCCACCTCTTTCCCCATGTGAGATGATAGGAACATTTTGCTACTTCACAGTGCCTTGGAAACCTAGATTCCACCCTCCCCAGTCCCTCTGTCCCATGGCTGTTTTTGTTTGCTGGCTCTCTCTCTCTCTCTCTCTCTCTCTCTCTCTCTCTCTCTCTTCTTCTAAACAGCAGCACTGACAATAGCGGGTGCACTTTTGTGTTCATCAATTTCACCCTAACACCTCGTATGGGAACACTGGTGACACTAAATGCAGTCAGCCCTGAGATCCACAGGGACTGGTTCCAGGGCCCCCATGGACAGCAAAATGCATACATGCGCAAGTCACTTCTACAGATGCCAAAGTATTTGCGTACAATCTGTGCAGATCCTTCCATGTACTTTAAGTCAACTTTAGATTACTTATAATACCTACTACAGCATGAATGCAATGTAAACAGTTGTTATAATGCAACTGGATGTTCAGGAAATAACAAGAAAAAAGTCTATGCATGTGCAGTACAAATGCAGGTTTCCTTGTACATTTTCAGTCTGCAGTTGGTTGAATCTGGAGATGCAGAATGTGCAGTTAAGGAAGGATGAGTGCAAAGTTTTCCTGGCGCCTGGCCACACCAATTCCATTGGTCACTGCCCACAGTGCCTCTTGAAAACAGCAGCACTGGGGAGTAGTTGTGACATCGACCATGTGGACTCTGCATAAAATGTTCCCAGGTGGTCCTTCGGGGGAAAAGTTTACTGACCCCTGATTTAAATGATCCCAAGTACAGTTAGAGAAATGAAGGTAGACAGCACTTGTCTGAACACTGTGATGGACTCAGCACTTGCTAGCTCTTATCTCTCACAGCGGGACACTCACAAGACCCTGGCTGGTGTTTGTTTATCTGCAAAGGAAAGGGAAAGGAGGGCAAGCGCCAGAGACCCAGCAAACAGTGCAAACCACAGTGGTATGCAGAGGCAGGGGACAGCTTGAAATGCAGGCTAATTTCAAATTAGGCTATAATACTCCACTGAGCTGGCTTGAGAGAAGTAGAAAGGGCTGGGACACTAAAAGATGTCCTGGAATGTGGGGAGAGCAGCATGTGTTGCTTGATACAGATAAGACTGAGATACTCTGCATTTGGGGAAGGGGACAGAGTGGACCTTAAACACCTCACAGCGTCTTCAGAAATTGGAGTGAGTCTATCACTGTGGGCTCTTACACTCCTGCCCTGGTCAGCCAGTGGATGTAGCTGCTCCAGGAGAGCAGTGGCCTTGGAGGAGGAGGTGTCTTCCACTGATACAATCTCTAAAGAAGCCGAAGCTCAGGGCCTTCTTCTGGAAGCTCTCAGCAGCTGAAGAAGAGGCCCTTTCTTCCTGAAGGGGCACTGAGGCAGAGCATCGAAGAGTCCCCAACATTTACAATACAACTCAAGGAATAGATGTTCCATTCTCCTGGAGCCGACATCATAAAATGATGGACATTCTCTTTGGCATGCATTTGTTCTCATTACATGAATTATATATGTATTATATGTGCTGTGCAATTATAATGATATATACTCAATATATATTGTGCATATAAAATTACCAGGCACTGGGCCATGCTCTAGGCAAATAAAAGATCTCATGAAACAAGGTCTCTGCCCTCCAGGGGCTCACAGTCTAGGGAGCAAAGGGAGAGAGCCAGAAAGAAATGCAGGGTCCTACTGAGAAGTGCAGTAAGGGAGGCAAGCAGAGCCTTGCTGCAGGAGGGGTGGAAGCGCCTGCCAGGAGACCCAGGAAAGATGTCACGGAGGAGGGGACCTCTGCCCTGGCCTCGGGTTTGAAGACATAGGTGGAACTGAGGAGGGTTTTGCAGACAACAGCAGAAAGTTGGCAGATATAACTTTGCATGGCCCTGCACTCTAAATTGGACTTTGCGGATTCTTATTCCAGCAGAAAGCAAGATGGTTACATACAGTGCCACTAGATGGCAGCACTCGTCAAAAATGCTCATGACAGTTGTCTGTGATCAGTCTCAGGCCTACTTATCTAGTGTGTGTATGTGTGTGGGGGGATAGGCTTAGGGTTGGCAATAGACCAAATTAAATCTTTCTGACTAAAAAGACAATCTATTTTAATTAAATTTCATACAACACGCATATTTTTTTATGTACCAAAGAGGGTTAAAAATCAAGCAGGTCCTAGTATTTTTCATAGTTATTTGCATGTAGATTGGAAATTACAGGAAGAGGAGGATTAGGAAGTAGCCAGGCCCAAGCGTGCACTCACACGAGTGATGTTACACTTGCTGTCTTCCTGATCTCCACGTGCCAGCCTCTTCTTTCCCTTTTGCCTGTTTTCTTGGTTTTGCTGTTAAGCAGACAGTGTGTGGAAAGCAGCAGCTGTCTACAATAACTACCTTAGAATCACAAAGTAGGCCGGGCATCCCCCACATTTCACACATACAACTCACTTCTTAAGGAGGCCATTTCCTATCATTTTATCGTCAGGGAAGCTATACTTTAAATAATACCAGTGGCTCCTTTGTAAGGCAGAGTGATTTATTCAGCAAATGTATGAAGCTTTTCTTGTGTGCAACACATGAGGGAGGAGAGTAGAAGCTGAACGTGGTGGTCCCAGCCTTGCAGACCCTTACATGTAGGGAAAGCAGAGAATAGTACACAACCGAGTTCCTCAGCAACCTGACTCTTTCTAAGTGAGCACAAACGAAAGAATGTGAGCTGACTCACCAATGTCTCATGAGACGAAGACAGATAGAAAATAGCACAGGCAGAGGCATGGAAACAGATGCCAAAGCATAGGAGAAGGGTGCCGAGAGGCAGCGGGTGGACCTCCCAGGAAAGAAGCCTTTCCCTTCCCTGCATGGGCCTATTGCCAAGGATCCTGGGAACTCCTGGGTGTCCTGTGGGCTGAGAGCAGCAGTGGGCAGCTGGGTCCCTGCGGCATGAACCAGTTCTCCAGGCTTCACCCTGGGGTGAGGAGAGGGTGGCCCTGCTGTGGCAGATGAGGTGACACTGTGAACTGCGCCTTAACATCCCAACAATAGAGATGACAGATGTGTGTCCCTTAGTTTTCATGATAGTAAATCAGTTGGTAATGTCTAGTAGGGGAAATCAGGAACAAGGGAAATGAAGGGGAAGAAAAAGAGAAAATAAAGATTATCTCAAATCATTACTTATGTTTCAAATTTTTAAACAAGGTGAAGTTTATTTTGCCTCATGGTGTCTGAGCGTTCAGTCCATGGTTGGTCAGGTCGAAGGCAGAAACAGTACAGTGGAAGGGCCTGAAAAAGGAAAGCTGCTCCACCCATGGCAGCCAGAATGCGTTATTTAGAAATGTGGATGAAGTTCCAGGGGTTAAAAAAAAGTTAAAAGAGCTGAAAGAGGTTGCAAGCATCTTGCTACCCTCAATGCGTGTCTTTTAGTTCTGCCACAAAACACAAGAGGAACTTACTGAACATCCAGGCCCTGTCTCCCTGGGTCTGTGATGCTCCCAGAGTCTCAGGGTCTAACCTGACGCGGGAGCCAGGCAGACCACTTTGCGGATTCTGTAGTTACAGTGGGCCACGGCAGACCTCAGGCTCTCTTCCAGCTCCATTCCTTCCTAGCTGTGTGACCTGGAGTGAATCACTTCACTTCTCTGTTTCTGCATCAGATTGCAAGGGATTGAATTAGGTGGAGGCTTCTTGAATTTTACTGAATGCTAAGGTTGAAAATCTGATGAGAGCATGAGAAAAATATAATCTGAAAATTTGCAACAGAATCTGAAATTTCACAAACCAGGTGTTTGTGAACTCTTCAGGGTCCTATAGAATCTTGGCTACAATCTCTTGAAATAAATATATGCAAAGAACATATCCTTATCAGAACACAGCCTCAATCTAGACAGCAGCTTTAGAATCTCAACCTGTGGGATTTTAAGTGCAAAGCATAAAAGGAGGCAGGTGGAAGAGTTCTGAGGGTAGGAGATCAAGTCTAGCATGGAAGGCAGAGAATGAAGCCAGCTCTTCCAAACGTAGTGTATCATATGCTTTAAAAAGTGGATATTCCCAGGGTGCCATGGGCACAGAGATAAAGGGCAGATGATTTGCTTAAAGGAAAAGGCATGGGAGAAATCAGGGAGGACTTCCCAGAGGCACTGACCGTTAGGCCTCATCTTGAAGGATGTGTAGGAGTTACCAGTCTGACCAAAGGGGAGGGGAACTGCAGGGAGAAAGAAAGGAGTCTGCACAGCGGAGGTGTGTGGGGGAAACAGTCAGCGCGCCTAGGGCAGAGAGGGCTTGAGGGACAGGAGGGAGTGGGAGAAGTGAGGATGGAAGGGGAGACTTAGGACGAGTCGCGACAACTTCGCTGCCTCTTCCCTCTCACCCGGAGCGCAGGCAGACCTCGAAAATTTCTGCATCCATATCTGAGGCTTAGAGTCTCGGGGAAGTTTTCTGTGCTCATTGCTTTCTGGTGTCTGGTGTCCCCAGTACAGTGCTAAGAGAAACCTAGTGGAACCAGAAGGCCTGGGCAGGTCCCAGTGCAAAAGGACATTTTAGCAACTCTGCTTTGCTGCGCAGTGCTCCCAGCTTTTTATTTCATTAGCCGATTTTATTCTCCAAAAAATTAGGAGCTGTGAAAAATGTTAAAGTGGAATAATAACACCAGGGCCTGGGGAGGACTGTGTCGCACCACAAACGGCAGAAAAGGCCAACACAGAGCACTTGGCAACCCGAGTCTGAGAGGGTGCGCCACCCGGTCTCCGGCTCTGCGAGTGGGATTCTCAGGCTGGGAATGGGAGGAGGAGGACAGCAGGATGACGAAGGACACGGGCACCTGGGGCAGGTGAGTGCTCTGACGCGTGCCCCGTGGCCAAACCAGCTTTCCCTCCCCTCCCCAGGCGGCCGGCCGGCCCCTGTGCTGAA
>PVLD010002954.1:0-72412 GCA_004027595.1 Dinomys branickii
GGGTTATTTGATCAATCTTGTATGTCTGTATGTGTTATCCTGAACACACACTTCGAAGATATCAATATGCAAAGCAGCAACTATTGGTGTTTTTGTTGTTGTTGTTGTTGTTTGCCTGTTTTGTTTTTTGTCTTTGGATTTTTGGTTTTTGTATTTTTTCTGTTGTTGAGAAGATTAATTGTCTGACTAAATTTGCATGCCTGTATATGGGTTCATATATTTACACTTCGAAGATATCAATGGATAAAGCAATAACCACTGTTGAGACCATGTCACCTTGTCTGTAGATTAGTTGTGACTGTACTATTTTTTATGCTAATTGGTGTCTGTTTGTTCGTATGTTTTTGTACTTTTATTTTTTTAAAATAAAAAAAATAAATAAAAATAAAAAAAAAAAAGAAATACTCCAGGCAGCAAAAACAAAATCCCTGACCTGGCAATATGTATTATGATTTTCTCCAGTTATAGATACTGGTAAAGGGAATGGACTGTCCATCTCTCTCCTACCTGGATAAATTGATTATGACTCAGGGCTCACTCTTCAGCTTTTCAGACCCAAAAGCTTAAGCTTGTCAAAGTTCCAGGATTACTTAGACACAAGTTAACTGAGAGATACTAGTGAAATGCACAATTCACTGAAATATAATAACAAGATTGTCATTTACATACCCACAATGAAGGAGTCGAATACACATTTTTGGAACAAGAAGGCCCAATTCACATATCCACAATGAGCCTTTTTGTGGTATTAGATTACTTGGAAAATCTTGCAGTAGCCTAAAATTCTTTTGATATTCAAAAGTATTCAGTATAAATCATTCGGGTTATGGTAGAATCAAAAGCATTATTTCTACCCTGCCGCACCTTCCTAGTGACTGAGTGTCCTATTGCTCAGACTTTGTATGCCCTTCTGTCTGCATCAGTGTCCATGACCACCTCTTTCTGTCCCTGGTGGATGTTTTGCTAAGTCTATAGGTAAAGGACAAAGGGTTTGGGAGTTAAGGAGGAGGTTATGATGTCTGGTTGTCTGCATTGCATAAACTTAGTAGGAAAGAGGGGCTAGGAAATGGCAGAAAGCCTACTAATCTAAGTACAATGAAGTCTATTCTGGACTAGAAATCATTCTAAAACTTTCAGTAAGTGTGTATGTTTTGTATAGTAAGCACTGGATCTCATAATTTAAACTTCATAGTTGTAGGGGGACCTCAGGACTCCTTGATTGGGGGTTAAGGTTGTGTTCAGGAACACACAGCGTCTCTACCAGCTTGGATGAAGGAGTGCTTTTTCCTGCGGGGTGATGGAGATCTGCCTCCAGTTGCACAGTACTTGTGTGTAGACTGTATTGCGCTCCTACCCTTCAATTTCAGCCGTCCCTTGGCTGTAGGTGAGGCAGTCATCGCCCAGTGCAAAAGCAGCAAAGCTTGTAGGAGGTGGGCTGCGCCTTACAGGCCCACAGGAGATGCTCCAAAGACTACTCATAAGAATGAGGGTAACGTCTGTGTGTTAAACAAAAGAATAAGAATGAACAAGCACATTTTCCCCATAAAGACGTGAAATGAGTCACATAGGAGTCTTACTTTCCAAATGCAGGAAGGTTTCAATTTTTAACTTTCAATCAGTATTTCACTAATAAACAGATACAAAGATAACTTTTCCTAAACTTATCATTTTAAGATGAGAAAAGAAAAATGCCACATAAGCTCACATTAGTAGTGGTAGAAATGGAACTCTCATCAGGTTTTTTGAAGCTTCTAGATGTTATTAATAGGAAAATCTTATAAAGTTATAAATGATATAAATATCTATAAAGAGAAAATCCCACAAGTTGCAAAAACCACTGAAAAATATTCTTTTAATTCCTATTATGTATATTCAGGTAGTAGTTACCCTAAGATGATGGTTGCTATGGAAACAATAGATTGCACTTATTGAGTACTTTACTGTGCATCTGGCATCTTTCTAAGGGAAGATTACCCTTCTGTTGGAGACCTGGTTTCCTTCTAAGCAAGTGGTACCTCTTACACATTTAAAATAAAATCAAGATTCTTAGTAGAAAGGGCACGTCTTAGTATTTGCAGTCTACATGCATTTAACTCTTCTATCCAGGCACTTCACAGGTATTTAAAAGTGAACTGATTAAAATGCACCACACACGTATTAAAATTTCCATCTTACAAGGAGCTCTCCCTGACTCCACCTGAGTGGAATGCTTAAGTAAAAACAACATAACCACTGTCCTTAAGAATTTAATAGGAAATAACAATCTCCTTTAAAAGAAGTTGCTGCTCTCTCTAGCATCAGTCTATGTTGACTCTGTTGGTATTTTACACACACACACACACACACACACACACACACACACACACACATTTTCAATCCTGATGAAACCAGGCATGGCCTTCTCAGTCTCTGTGGGCGGCCCTCTGAGAATAATGGGTCACCTACAGGGACATTAAGTATTTAGCAGCATCCCTGAAAAGCTACAGCTACCCGGACTATTTAATGGGGCTAAACAGGAAATGTCATCCTGTTACACAAGTGCAGAGTTTGTTTTCAAGAAAGACTCTAAGCAGGAAGTTACTCTTTCTAACACAAGCCATACAGAGGTCTTGATATTGCCATGAGCTAGAGAAGGGCACTGCTAATCCAGCACAGTGTGGGGCCCTAAGGAAAACACATGGCAGCTGGAAAGGGTAAAAGGGAAAGAGCAAGATAAGCAACAATAGTCATGTAGGGTCTTCAGAGCATGGTGGAGGGATGCAAGCTTTCTGGGGGAAAGGTTTATAATGATTAAACATTTAAATGTTTTCATTCGAGCAAGAATTTAAGAAATGAAACCTTAGTAACAGCCAGGACTGGCCAAAAAGTGATTTGAAGTTTGAGAGGTCACAGAAGAAGATTTCAATTTTGGGTGAAACAAGGAATTTCTTTAGACCAAATTTCTCAAGAGGAAGAATTGGTATCTAATTTTAGCTACTGTATAGCTTTTGTAACAACATATACATTTACTGTGAGTGTGATAGGACTCCTACTTATAAAAGACGCCTTTTTGCCTACTTAGAAAATCCCCAAATTTCAAACATCAATGCAAAATATCCTTTAAATTTGCATAATGCATAATCAGCGGATAGATGTACCAAGGTTATGGTCATTATAGACATAAAAGCTTGCATTTTTTGTGAGCTTCCTATGTGCCAGGCATCATTCTAAGAATTTCTTATGTCTCTTAATTCCCATAATTCCCATGCCTCACAGGCACTACAATGACCTCCATTTCATAAAAGGGGAAATTAAAGAATAAAAGCTCAGTAAGTTGTTTGAGATCAAACCCTTAGTGATGCTAATTTCAAATCCAGATAGTGTAGGACTGATCCTGTCCTTCTGCCCATTACCTAATGTCAGCAGAAAGTCAGGAACTGAGCCACACAAAGGACACACACATTCCTGTCATGGAGGGAAAGGCGATAAGGACCTATTTGGGCACAAATAGCTACAGAGAACAGGACAACCAGAGGCAAAATGTCCAGTTCAAAAACAAGTTCCTCTCACGTTCAACTTTCTGCAAAGTTCCTGCAAAGGTAAAGACCATGTCTGGTCCTTTAAGAAGCTCCAGGCTACTGCTTATCCTTAGGAGATTTGGAACCTGCTGGTAACTGGCATAGTTTTTGAACCTCTGGTTAAAGCTTATTTGCTAGATACAATTAACTGGTAATATCTTCAGCATTTTTCTGAGAGTAATCAAAGCTTAATTTCGTAAGTGAAGTACCTCTGAGAGGGCCCAGGATTCAGGACCCGTGAGGGCCATTTTTGGATCTTACAACAAATAAGAAACTATGAAGCAGAGTTAATAGATGCCTACAGGACAGTGAGCTAGACTAATTTACTTGCCAAGACACTAGCAGCTACACATAAAGCTAAGTGATTGCACGGTTCCAAATTGGTCCTCATCAAAATAACAAATGATGGCATTCCTCTCTTTCCAGGTAGTCTCAGAATAACTGAAATCAAGAATGCTAAATTTGAGAATATCAATATTTTAAAAATTTACCGAGGCCTTTACCCTTAGACCCGTCATCAATCCTAGTTGTCAAAATCAATCTCAAAGATAAAGTGCTGAAAATAAAACGTGTTATGGATAAGCTTATTCATTTAGTATTATTTGTGATAACAAAATAAAGGAAACAACTCAGATGCTTCTCGGCAAGGAGCTGGCTCACTGTGCCCTGGTACAGCTATACAGAGGAATTCTACGTAAATACGGAAATAAAGGATGAAAATCTTTATATTCAGGTGTGACATAATCTCCAGGGATATGTTGCTAAATGAAGAAAGAAAAGTGTGTGCTTACGTGTGTGTGTGTGTGTGTGTGTGTGTGTGTGTGTGTGTGTGTGCGCATATGATGGTGTTTTGGGGTACAATAAGCAAAACATGCATATACATAGATTTACTACTTGTGAAAAGGACCATTGAAATGGCGCATAAAATATTGTACTAACACAAATGATTACTTACAGGAAGAGTCAAGCCACAGAGTATAGGGGCTCAAAAAGAAGCGAGGCTTCTCTGAAAATAGCATTCTCGGTTTAAAATGGCTTTGTGGAAGAATAATGATTACATAACTGCATTCTTTTAAAGACGTGGTTTAACAGATTTTGACTAAGCTATACACCCCTGAAACTACCACTATAAGCAAAATAATAACATAGCTGTGACCAAAAAATTTCCTCCTGCCGCTTTGTAATAGTGCCCCTCAGTTCTTCCCTAGTCTTGACCTTTCCTTCTTTGACCACTCATTCTGCGACTATAAGTTTGCTTGCATTTTCAAGGGTTGCATGCAGATAGAGTCCTGTGGTATGGATATGTCATCTTTCTCTCATTGGGCTATTTTCTTTCGGCATTACTGAGTTTCATCCATATTTTGTATGTTAATGTTTCATTTCTTTTATTGCAGAGTGGTATTCCATTGCATAAATATATCACAATGTATCCACTTATGCACTGATGGTTATACAGTCACTGCATTCCCTCTACCCTAGTAGAGGGAATGTGTGGCTAATGTACACACAGCTACTACTACTCATGTATAGGTTTTGTATGGAGATATGTTTTCATTTTTCTTGAGTAAATACCAAGGATCCTTTCACTGGGTCATAGAGTAGGTCTATGCTGGACTTTTAAAGAAACTGGGAAATGTTTTGCAGAGTGACTGTATTTTTTGCTTAAAGGCAGCAGTGTGTGGGAATTATACTTCTCATTAATCTCACTAACATTTGGAAGGTCAGTCTTAATTTTACTCATTCAAACAGGGAGTTAATGTTATGTCACTGTGGCTCAAAGTTGCATTTCAGAAATCAAAGATGTTCATCATGTTTTCAGGTGCATACTTTGATGAAGCATCTCTCTCAACCCTTCGCTCACTTTGTGAATGGGTTACTTGGTCTCCTAATATGGAGTTTTAAAAGTTCTTCATAAATTCCAAGTATAATTCTTTCATTAGATATATGATACATAAAATGTTTTCTCTCTGCACTTTTAGTATCATTGCTATGTATTTCATATATATATAATATGATTATATGTATGTATATACTATGTATTTTATATATATATAATCTTACATTGCCTTGTCATTTTTGTTAGGATTAATATATATTTTAAAATTAGATAACTAACAGAGTTATCATCTCCAGTGGGTTTTTTTTTTTTTGTTCCTTTTTGTTGGCCCGTATCTTTATCTGATACCATTTCTTTTCCACGTAAAGACATTTTAAATTTTTTTGTAGTATATAAGGCTGGAGATAAAGTCTGAAATTTATCTGACTGAAAAACTATTTCTCTGGGTTTTGAAGAGTACCTCAGCTGGATATAAGACTCTGGGTTGATGGTCCACCTTCCACCCCAGTGTTTTAAATATTTTGTTCTTTTCTGTTCATTATGAGGTTTTTTGCATCATTTCAGATGAAAAGCCTGTCCTCGTCATCTTCTTTGTTCTTCTGTACGTTTCTGTTTCCCTTAGCTGCCTCTCGGTGTTCTTTTTCCTGTCACCGTGCTTTTGTGCTGTTTGAATACATCTTGCTATACATTTCTTTGTGAACCTTTTACTTGAGGTTTATTGTGCATCCACTGTCTAGAAATGCATGCTTTCCTCTTATTTTAAAAATGTTTGCCTATTACTTCTTTTTTGTTTTGTTTTGTCTTTTTGAGACAGGGTCTCACTATGCAGTTCAGGCTGGCCTTGAGTTCACTTTGTAGCCCAGGCTGGCCTTGAACTCACAATGATTTTCCTGCCTCAGCCTCCCAAATGCTGGGATTACAGGTGTGCGCCACCACCCCCAGCTTGCCTATTCTTCAAATCTTGTTTTTGAGCGTCATTCTTCTCTCCTTCTAGGACTTCATTTACATGTGTGTTAGTCTCGTAAAGTTGTTCCATGACTCACGAATGCTCTATTTATTTAAAATGTTTTATCTCTGTATGTGTTTGATTTTCTTACTTCTACCATATCTTCAAGGTTTGGTTTTGTTATGGTTTGATTCTGGATGTCCTCCCAAATCCTCACACAGGCTTGTAAAGTTTGTGTTTGATTCATGGGTGTGAGTGCTACACCCGCCCCGCCCCGGGGCAGATAGTTTGCATATTTAAAGGAGAGAAAGGGGCTGCTTGCCACCACTCCTCTCTTTTGCTCTTGCTGCTCTTGCTGTCTTCTGCTGCCATGATGTTTGCCCTCTGCCATGTGCCACCCTGCCTTGGAGCCAGCCGAGTATGGACGGAAACTTCCACAGACTGTGAGCTAAATAATCCTTTCCTTCCCCAATTCTGGGTGTCAGGTCTTTTTTATCAGTAACCAAGGCAGGTATTAATACTGTCCAGTATATTTTAAGTATCAACATCAAACTCTTTGTTTTTGTAGTGTTAGGAAATGAACTCAATATAAAAATTATGTTTTGTATCTTTCATTAACTTTTTAAACATATAGTAAAACATAATTAAAATATAATTTTAAAATTCCTTCAGTACTAATTTTAACATCCTTGTTATTTCTGCATAAGTTTTGATTGTCATTTTCACCGGCAGATTTTACTTTCCTACTTCTTTGCATGCCTGGTAGCATTTTATTACAGGTTGTAGGTTGTGACTTTATCTTGTTTTTGTTGCTTGATTTCTTTGCCTTCTTCTCACTGCTCTTGAGTTTTCATCTGGGATGGGGTTGAGTTTTTTGGAAATAGTTTGATTCTTTGGGGTCTTGCTTTGCTATTATTCAGTAGGGCCAGAAGAGTGGTTAGTTTAGAGCTAATTATTAACAACTATTAAGACCACACCCTTCTGGGTACTCAAATGTCCTATGATTTACCAAGTGCAGCAGGATGGCTGGCGGGAATATGGGCTAAGTGTGCCCTGGATACTGTTACCTCTAGTCTTTGGGGACATATTTTCCCAGGCTTTGGAAAGGGGTTCACTTTTGCAATGATCAGCTCTCTGTTGAATACCTGGAGAGGGATCCTCCATTTGTATCTAGAGTTCCCTCTGTGTACCTCTTTCCTTTTATGTACTCCACATTGAGATCTAAAGCCCTTGGGGCTGGAGGTACAGCTCAGTGGGCTAAGTGCTTGCCGCTAAGCACTAGGGCCCTGAGTTCGATCCCCGGTCCCGGGAAAAAAAAAAAAAAAAGAAAAGAGATCTAAAGCCCTGTTTGTACTCCTGAATTGTCAGCTCTTGTTCACTATCCTGGGGAATCCGGCACCTCCTGCTGGATCTCCTTGTATTCAGGCCTCCCCTCAGTAAACTTAGTCAATCTCAGATTCTGTTTTACTTGTTCTCTTTCTTTCATAAATCAATCTCCCTTCAGTGTCTGATATCTACTATCATGTAAAGAATTGCTGTAATTATTTTGTTCAATTTTTAGTAGTTTTAGGAGAGTAAATCCAGCCCTTGTTTCTCTAAATTAGGCTGAAGTATTAGCCTGAATTTCTCTAGTATGTAGTTTAATATTGTAAAAATTAAATCCAAAAGGAAAAGAAGCAAACAAAAAAAGAGATTGCTGTAAATTGAGCTCATGTCATAACCACACAGAAAATAATTATTTCAAATCACTTTAGAGCACACTATTTTGCCTATACATTCTTACTGGTATACATTTTAGGGCTACAAAAACACACAAGAAACTCAGACTTTATTTAGAAGCACAATTAGTAATGTTAATAAAAGTAATTATTTTAATCTAATTCATTATAATTCAATATAAATAAAATTATGTTAATGTCATTAGGAATTAAAATTTTCATCATAAAAGATAGATATAATTACAAAAGAAGTAAATTCATGTAATATTTACTTAGAAATGAAAATATTAATAAAAATTCAACTTTTTTTCTTTCCAATATACTTATTTCTTAACTTTGTCTATTAAATGGGACAACTCACTAGTAGTTTACACCAGATTTTGGGCTCTGTATCCTATTTTGCATCAAAAGGAGGAGGACTTCTTGGAGGGATGCCTGATTGTACTGGGTTTGGCTGGTAAATACAAGACAAGCTTGGGTCTTCTTAATGTGCCCCAAAGTAGTGAGATTTTTTATTGCTGGGTGATATGACAAAGAAATCTGGGGCCTTTCACTGAGATGGGAGGGTATGAGCATCAGTAAAAATGATGGATATAAAGGTTTGAAATATAACAGTATGAAAAAAAAGTACTCGTTCACAATGAAAGAGGGACATAAGAAAGCAAAAATAAATTCAAAACCATAATCACAATTTAATCATACACCATGGAGAAGTAAATGGAATGTTAACTCTTCTTTGAAAACTGACACTTAAATGGAAAGAATGAAGCTCTTGTCTTACTTTCCTACATTAAATGAATTTCTAAAGAGCTAACAAGGAACAGTATGGTCCTGAAAGAACTTCCAGCTAATTCTTAGTCCTATACTTGCTGAAACCAAAAGTACATATGACAATTAGGACTATGCTGCACTTTGCCAAAGATGTAAATGTAAATGTGAACAGAATAAAACCACATGGAATTTTTCACTTGATTATTCTTGCACAAGTGAGATATGCTAAGATTGATTTTGTTGAAAGAAAAATACAGCTACAGCAAATAAGCAGGATAGTTTAAACCTAAAAATCTGATTTCTCTTTTTAGGTCAAAGTAATATGGAAAAGTATGTGAGCTACCACTTTTATCATTATTTCACTGAAGAAAGATCATGGTGTATTCCATGACATGAAAATATAAAACCTACTTGGAGGTCTTGATTAATTCTGTATCTTTCCTCATGGACTTTGGGGCAATGGTGACCCCAGTTAAGAGGATGATGTATTTGTGCATGGGGCACAGGAAAGACTTCGAGAAATTCTAGTCTCAAAGTTCTCAATGAAATTACATTATACATGGAATACATTAATGAAGCAACACTCTTAACCAACTAGAAAAAGCAAAACATCAAGCACAAAATAGTTCTCTTGTAAACTTATTTGAAATAAGGAAACACATGGCATCAAGGACAGGAATTACATGAGGTCAAATGAAACCAAGCTACTTGAGAATTCGGTGAAAATTAACTTTGGTTGGCATCACTTTCCTCACCTCCAATGCAGAGCCTTCCATTTCACCTACAAAATGAGGCAGTTCTGAGAATTAAATGACATATATACATATACATATATATTAATGACATATATATGCAATTAAAATAAAGACTGTTCCATAATCTGCTTTTGAATAAGTTAGCTGGGATTCTTACTTTGGCTTAAGGCTTTGCACAAGCCAACAATTTGCAGATATATCTGGTCGAGGGATAGTGTAGTTCATGAAGCAAACTAAGTCCGTAAAGGTGAGACGGGCACTTGAGAGGGAAAACAGTGGGCAAAGAGGTTACGGGGGTACGCGGAAGAAGAGTAAAAGCGGGAGAGCGGCAAAGGTAGGTGGTGTAATAAGGACAAAAATGGCCTTTTTGGTAATACTGCTGTTGTCCAGCCTCGTTTTCGGTTTTAAAAAAGTAGTCTATTCAGTGGAGACTATAATAGTGAGGGCAAAACAGCTCTTTGTTATAGCTAGGTTATTGCCAGATCATTGGAATAAAGATCGCTTTCCTTATCACACCTTAATCATCAGTGGGTCTTACAGTACTTCATGTTCCAAAATTACTCTCCTGCACTACCTTTAATGCCACATTTCCTATTTATTTTGCTGCTTGTTTTCCTGCTCCTTTAAATGGCTCCCTAGAGTGTAAAGGCATGCAAAGTGTCATTCTTTACATTTTCATGTTAAATAATTAGAATCATGAAATTTCCCCAAGAAAGGGATCCTGAAGCACAATGGTTTCATTGATCTCCTTGATTATCTTCACAGACTGCTTTTGTAGGAAAGTGACGGCTCATAGAGAGAGGGAGCAGGAAACAATATTAGTCTAGATAAGAGCAGATGGTGGCTATGAAACACAATTTGTCCTACCTCTAGTCTCTGACACTCGCTACCAAAGAACCTGAAGGATTGGTGGAAGCCGTCATGAGGCTAACAGTTTCTTTTTTAAGAATTCTAGATGTCTTATGCCTACAAAGAGATAATGTTCTACTTTTAGTTTCCCTTCAGTGAAAAGTAAAAGAATTCAAATAATTATTGGCTAATAATTTCTAGACTGAAAATATTATCCAATGAATCATACAAAAATCAATTTTCAGACATCTACAGAAGAACAGGTCACTGGCATTGTTACAAACGGGCCTCAACTGATTTAATCTTCTATGACAGAATGACAACATTGCTGGGTTGAGGAGAAATAAGGGATGTAATGTATCTTGAGTTCAGCACGGTAGAGATCCTGGCTCATATGACATACTCATTAATAATCTTGGCATAGTATTCTCTACCAGTAGTCCCCTGGCTGTGCTCTGACAGTAATGTGTTGGTTTCTGTTGCTCTTCTGGGTGGTTTCTTCCCATGCTCATGAAGCTAAACACTGGGTCCTAAGAATGTCCTACATTTGATTAATCTGTGCCTTATTTAAAGAGGGTTGTGCCCTGCCTTACTTCCTTGGGCAATGACAGCAGTTCCATGTTCCAGCATAAAGTCATCAAGTCTCCTTGTTCTGATTCATGTGCTACCTCCTCATACTCCTGAAGATTTACTAAAGACCTGCATACTCTTTACTGCATGAATGCTTACAAAATAACTATTTATAGGAAAATAATTTGTCACTTGGGTTACTTTATCTGTATTGGTAGATGAATTCTGTAGAGTTGGTTTAATAAGAAAATCTAAAATATTGTAGGTTTTTGTACAATAAGTGGTGAATTTGAATTACATCAAATACAAATGGCATAGATTCATAGTGACTAAGAACAGTGACTCTGAAATCTACTTGTGTGTATTTGAATCTTTTTATTATTCTATTAGCTGTATGTCCTTGGGTAATTTACTTACTTTCTCTGGGCTACAATTTCTTTATCTACATCTTGTTTTTATTTTGTTCACTTCATATACTTTTTTTTTTGGTCTTTTTTGAAACAGGGTCTCGCTAGGCAGTTTAGGCTGGCCTTGAGCTCACTTTGTAGCCCATGCTGGTCTCGAACTTGCAAGGATCCTCCTTCATCAGCCTCCCAAGTGCTGGAATTATAGGCATGTGCCACCACGCCTGGCATTTCACACACTTCTTAAAAAGGAACCACTACAGATTCACGTAATTAATTTTGAGTTGATAGGTTAGAAATATAAAAAAGGAAACTAAATACCTGGGCCACACCGTTACAAAGTGTTTACATAGGTTGAGTTTCACAGACCTTATATAATATTATAAATTAATCCAGATTTATGAATTAATGTTGGAAAGTAACATCATTTATTTGTAAAATTTATTAATAAAGTTAAAAAATAAACTTTTAGAATTTAATATGTACCTAAATTTGAGACTGCCATTACAGCCATTCTGTAATAATATAATGGGTGCTACAGAAAGCAGGAACATAAATTTATTCAATAGAAATCCTGATTAGGTTTTTCTTTCCATTCACAATTTAAAGAAGTTTTCACCTTGTAACTCATCCTCATAGTGCTTACTTTTAAGACTCATTTATTGTAGATGAGAAGTGCTGCTTTAATAAATGTGAGCCAACCTGCACTCTTGTAGTTTTGAAATTTAGAAAACAAAGGTGAATTAAAGAATCTTTGTGGGTTTTTTCCCCAGTAGGTTCCAAACTTGGCAAAAGGCTCTCACTACATGCATCCTGCTACCCTGTGCTGGTAAGAAAGACCAACTCCAGGTAAGTCTAACTTCCCTTAGCCTGGTCGAATATGGCCTGGTATGCTTAGCATCAAGGTCTTTATACACAGGAATGGGAAGACTAAGGCACCAGACAGCATCATTGGAGGTTTCTTTGCCTTGGTTTGGGTGGTTTGGTTTGACCTACCCCTTGGCTCATAGTCTTAGTTTCTCTGAATACCACAGACTAGATAGTTCATCAACAACAGAAATTTATTTGTCATGGTTATTGAGGTTAGAACTTCATGATCCAAGAGCCAATGGATCTTCTGTCTGATGTGGGTGATCTTCTTGGTTCATAGACACCCATTTTCCTCTGTGTGTTTACATAGTGAAAGTTATGAGGGGGTCTTAAAGATCTTGCATAAGAGCAATAGCCTCTTTAGAGGGTAGAGCCCTTATGACCTAATGACCTACCAAAGGCTCCACCTCCTAATGTCTTATACTAGAGATTAATACATCAATATATGAATTTGGGGAAGACACAAACATCCTGTTTCTGTTCTGGCATGCTTCTTTTCTAAGGAACTGCAAAAGGCTGGAAATAGAAACTAGCCAGTGCATTTTCAGGGGGACTGTGTCTCCAGTACTATTTGAGTAATCACTGCAGAAAGTGCTAGAAGTGTCATAGGAAAGGGAATTTTTAGGATTTTTCATTAAATACTTTAGGAATCAGGAAAAGAATCTGGGTGTGATGGTGCACAACCTATAATCCCAGAACTTTGGGCAGCTGAAGTGGGAGATCACAAGTTTCAATCTAGCCTATCCAGCCTAGCAATTTAGTGAGACCTCTCTCAAAATAAAACATAATAGTAGTGAAAAGGCTGGGAATGTGCCTCAGTGCAGAGGTCTCAATTCAATTCGATTCAATTTAATCCCCAGTACTAAAAAAAGTCAACTGAGGGACAGGAATCAGCATCTGGAAATACAAGGGATTTCTTTTCTTCTTTCTTCCTTCCTTCCTTCCTTCCTTCCTTCCTTCCTTCCTTCCTTCCTTCCTTCCTTCCTTCCTTTTTCTTTCTTTCTTTCTTTCTTTCTTTCTTTCTTTCTTTCTTTCTTTCTTTCTTTCCTTTCTCTCTCTCCCTCTTTCTTTTTTTGTTTATGTTTTGAGACAGGATCTTACTATGTAACCCAGGCTGACCTCGAGTTTGCAATCCTTCTGCATTTGTCTCCCAAGGGCTGGGATTAACCTGGATTTTTTTCTTAGTCTAATTTAAGCTTCTTCTTTTTCAGTATTTGTTTAGGCATCCAGGAGGGAGTCTAGCCTCTTTTGGGAAGCCTCTCCCTTGAGGATGGATCCTGCCAGCAGTTGAGGATCTAGAAGTCCAAAAATTAATGGGGCTTGCTTGGGTTTATGGGTTACCTGGTTCAGTAAGAAGGCAGGGGGGAATGCACAGAAGCAGAGTGGGAAGCGGGAAGCAAGTTTGAGCATAAGGTATGAGAACTGGGATAAAAGGCCAAGAGGGAGGAAGTGTGTGGGGATTCTGGGACCCATGTGAGGGACCACAGGTGAAGACAGGCAGCTTTGCCACAGAAGGTCATTTCTACAATCTTAAATATTTAACTTTGTGCTCACCCTGCCTATATCTACAGTGATCACAGGTGCTTTGCACATTACCAAACATATTATCTTTGGATTTTGGGAAGTACACATATAAAGATTGAGAAAAATTAGTCCTGAGGTCTATGTACATTTAAAAAAGAATATGTACACTTTGAAATAAAGGAGCAAGAACTTTTAACACTGACATTTTGTGAGAAGTGTTCAAGTGGAGAGGATGACAAAAGATTTTAAAAAATAATCTGCTTGAGAAAAGCTTCATTAAGTTCTTCAAATTATAAACCGGATAAATTATTTAACATTAGAACCTTTCATCTATATGAAGAACTATTTGTCAGAAAAACATTTAAAAGGTTGCATTTGTTTCCAGCCATTGCAGTCTATTAAAAATGGGGGAAAAACTGTTGAAATGTCCAGTCCTGTTCTTTGCAGTCTTTTGTTTTTGCATGGTGGAATTAGAGGGTGTGACCCATTTCTTTCACCTGTTCAGAGAGGTCTCACTGCAGGTTACTGCAAGCTATGTTTGCTTTTGGAGAGTACTTACTTTTCTCTCACTGATACTCATAAGGATCTATAATTTGGTCACATAAGATAAAAGATTTAAAAGAATGAAAGGCATTGAATGTGAGCATGTTTTTGAAAGTAATCATTTACTTAGTAACTTTTTAATTTAGTAATAATTAGAGATGCACAGAAAGTGGCAGAGTTAGGACAGGGAAGCCCAGTTTTGCACTCTTCAGTGGCCCCAGCCAATTCCCCTATAGGGCATGAGCTGTGACTATATTATGGAAAAATCTCAGAACATTCACTACCTAAACACACACACACACACACACACACACACACACACACACACACACACAGAGAAAGAGAAGATACTTTAACTAAAACTTCAAATTTGAGGCACCTTTAATCCATAGCAGCCCACTCACGAGAAAGAGGCTAGAAAACTTAGTGTCACAGCATTCCTCCTGGAATCAGGTCAAATGCAGGAGGCTGGAGACGAATGGAAGAATAATCTTGTGTCACAACCAAAACTCCTATAAGAATGCCTTCACTATCAATGACCAAAACAAATGGCCAGACAGACTGAAAGAATGATTATATGATGCATAGATTTTTATCCATTACTTCTTTTCATTCTCATGGTGAAAAAGGCATCCTATTAAGCACAATAGCTCTTAAGGGATTGGATTCTTAAACTTTACCGACAGATAAGGTATACACATGGTACCCTCCCAAACAGCTTGTATTGTGTCTGTGTTTTCTTTAATTGGGGTACTCTGTGAATAGGAGATATCTTTAAGGCTATACTCTTAAAGCATAATGAACTAAAAAGCAAGCAGGAGCCATGGCTGGCTGGAGGCAATGGGATGATACGTAGCGTGGTTAATACATTTCCTGACACTTCTCCCTCCAGAGACCTTGCCAGGCATCCCTAATCAAGTATGGGATTATTTTTCAGGGAGCCAAAATGACATTGTTATGCAGTATTTCAGGCTGTTGCAAATCAACTCATTACACTTGGCATTAGGAACCTCAACTGGGGGTGTTGGTCCTAGATGAAGGTTTTTTGAAGGGGTTGGTTTTGAAAGCACTCTGAAGGAATCTAAGAAGGGAGATTGGGCAAAGAAGAGTCTGACATTGCATAGGTGGATTACATTTTATTAGTCATCTTGAAATATTTGTTCATCAATACACCCCTATTACCTGGAATGGTACATATCCCACAATTCTTGCTCTGTACTTTCTGCTGAATTCATGAATGAATGGCTCCTTTTTATCCTTTTTAGCCATGATGAATAGTATCAGACAGAGAAGTCAGTGAGACTTTTGAAGTAGATTTTCCTAGATAGACTCTTGGAAGAATAAAGTATAGTTTGGGTCTATCTGTTCAGAAATACAATTCTGTAGTTCTCATTTTCTCACTTCATTGTGTTCTCATCATAGAACTTTGGAATCTATTGGTTTACCTTTCTTCTTCATGTGCCCAAATGCCTCCTAGGTCAGCCTTCATAATGAGTCTCATTGTCATCAATTCAGGATGCACTGAAATTATATCACACAATAACCTCATTACTACATTAACTTCTTTAGTTCTCAAAGGACTTAATTTTCTTTTTGTTTAAAACTGTTCTTTGTGTTATCAAGAAATAAATGTAAAAACAGATTGTTTTAACAAAAGAATTTTAGGTATTGTAGAAACATTGGAATAATTATGTAAGAAATGAAAACTATTCTTCAACCCTTCAACTAGAGATGACCGGAATTAGAATGAGCATTTTGAAGAATATCTTAATAGCATTTTTCTTTGCTGTCTGAATGGTATTAACTCTGGATAGTGAATATTGAGCATTTCCTTAACAATGAACTTTTCTATTTTATATAATAAGGAACATTGAAATAAGTACTGCTGCCATGATATGAATGAATTATCTAATGAGTTCTTTAAAGATATTTCTAAAAGATTATTTGCATAATTTAAAAAGATAAAAAATTTTAAGATTTCTGTCCGTATTGCCACTTTGCCTAGAAAAAGTCACCTCCACTTAAACTTCTTCAGTACAGTGTAAGGACTTGATTATTTAGGAGATAATTTAAACAATCAATTAGATACAGCTAAAGAAAGAATTGATGAATGTGAAGATAAAACTGAAGTATTACCAAGAATATGCAGCAAAGGAAAAACAGGAAATACAGAAGAAAAAAAGGAAATATAGAAGAAAGGTTAAGACAGGCATGTCAAACCTAAATTCAGGAGCACAACCTGGACACAGTAATGTATCCCCTACCGAAACTATAAAATTTTTAACATTGTTATGAGAATTTATCAATATTTTTCATGATGCTTTTGCTTAGTGCTCCAGCATACACTCTGTATGTGGAAATTGAAGGCCATAGGGAGGGCACAGCTCAGTGCTAACTCTTCCTTCCACACCTGCCACAGTCAGTCTAACTGCAGCCCGTGTATATCAGATATTACACACACTTGGTGAGTAACATGAAATGGCTAGCAATAATAATGTGTGCTTGTTACCAACAGGTGTGTGCTTGTGAAAACAGGCATTTTCCGTTCTTAAGCAGACATGAAAATGTTTGTATTTAATTCTTAAGCTTGGTCTTGTTCTGTTATTTCATAAAATAATTTGATAAGATAAATATAAATGATAAAGGAAAGTTTGTTAATTACATAAATTAACATACTTTGTATGTTATATGTAGCTGAAGAGAAAACATTTAAACATCTATCATATGAGAGTTTCTGAGGAAGAGAAAGAAAAGTGTCAAATGTATAAAACTGAACATTTTATGTTATCAACTGAAAATATATTCAAATGAAAAATCACACAGAGTTCTGAACTGTATAAAAAGATAATGTTGAAAGAGTGAAAGAAGAAGCTAGTAAAAATTAAAATTAAAATTAAAAAACAACTCATTATCAATGGACTAAAAACTGGAATGTCAGTATACTTCTCAACAAAAACAATATATCAAAAGATAATGAGGACACTTCTGGGAAGATGGCAACTGGTAAGCAGCAGAAAAAGATCCTCCAGAGGATCGCCACCCAGACACTGGAACATAGCAACATAAGAAAGACAGGAAGAAGAGATATGTGTCCCCTGAACTCAGGAAGGTTCTGAAATGAGAATTGAAGCCCTCAGAAAGAGCAAACAATACCTCTCCTGGAGGAAAGTATCTGAGGGTAGCCATGGCGCAGTTGGAAGAAGAGGAGGCAGAAAAGGAGGGAGTCACCACTCCAAACATACCCTCGGCCCACTCCCTCATTCTGGCACACACAGCTTCAGCCTCTGAGGCCTGTGCTCATGAGAGCATCCCAACTCAGCCAGGGGAGAGCAGAGTTCTGAGAGCTGGTCCAGGACCAGAGAGGAGCAAGCCCAGCCCAGTAAAGAGGCAATGGTGGTCAGGAAGTGTTGTTGAACCCAGTGTGAGGATGAGAAGTTAAAACAGCCACTAAAATAGAATCCTCACTCTGCAGCAACCTTTCTAATCAGTGCCCTGAGGCAAGGTGGAGTCAAAGCAAACATTCAAAGCAAACATAGCCCACAACACCCAGTTCTACACCTGCCCCGAGGCTGTGGCCTTCTGCCTCTCCACTGTGTGGGCAACTGCCAGCGGAGAGCAGCAGAGAGCAGTGGCAGTGACCCCAGGGCCAAAGCAATTCCCAGGGATCCAGCCAAAGAACAAATGGGGCCTGGAGCACAGTGGTAAGAGAGAGCTGCAGATGGAGGTGGATCACAAAGCCCCAGGCCCTGCTCACTCCAACACCAAGCAGGAAGCAAAAGTTGAATTACCGAGCTTCAGTTCCCACCCTCAATGCCCTCTCTGAGCACCTTGAGTCTTGGTGACCTTAGCACTCAACATGTGTTCCTGACAGCAATGGGCTGAGTCCGTGGGCTTCAGGTCTCACCATAAGCTACTAATATGAGCACCAAGAGGGACTTCATACTGCTTGCATATATGAACCTTGTATGAACCCATAATGACAAATTACATGAAAAACAGCAGTCTTGGAGTCCAAGAGACAACAACATACTCTACACAGCAGACCCATGAAAATCCTCCAATTCTCTTCTAGAACTAATAACTAAACTTAGTACACACCTTGGACTAGCACAGTGAACACAGGTGGGGGAGACCTCATGCCACCTGTGCCCAGCATCATAAGTGCACCTAATGCCCAGCTGCAAGGGGTGGGGAACAGCAACACTGGAGATTGAGAGGTGGGAGGAGGCGAAGACCTGGAACTAGGGTACTGCTGCAGACCTGATTCTCTAGCTGGGTGGAGATAGCCTCCAAAGAGTCATAGGCCACCTGCAGGGAGACACTAGTGGCCTATAAGGGGACCCTGGGGGCCTTGACAGGGAGCTCAGTAGCCTGAGGGGGGAGGGGCTCCCTCAAAGCTACACAAGAACCCTGAGGACCTGGACCAGGCTTTGGGCAGCATGGCGACAGGACAGAACCCAGGAGCGGCTTGCTGGGGAGGAGCCCGGCAGTCTGCGGGGGTGACCACATGGACTGGACTGGGCCCCTAGCAGCGTGGCAATGGTGTAGAGCCCATTGGTCAGCTGGGGGTGACCCTGTGGATGCGACGAGGCCCTTGGCAGTGCTGCAATGGGGCGGAGTCCAGCAGTCTGTTTGGGCAAACCTGAGGACTCGACTCCAGACACCATGTATTGAGGCAAAGTCGGGCAGTTTGCTGGGTAACCCCACCAACTCGACTGGACCAATGGCCTTGAGGGCTTGTTAGTGGGGGCTTGACCATAGTGAACCTGGTTCCATGCCTATCTACTTTCTTTGAGCATGGGTGCTTTTACACCTCCTACCATAGCAATTTGTGTACACCCATGTTTGTTACAGCATAATTTGAAGCAGCCATGTCTCTTCCCAATATGAGAGCCTGAGGGAGTAAATAAACCCAAAAGTACAGTTATTATCAGAAGGAAGATGAATGATTGGGTGTTAGAACAATGGAGATGAGGGTGGAGAAAATTGATTAATCCAACAAGCCATCGTCTGTATAACTAACAAATGTGAAGATAACATTATGTAGTATAACATCCAGTGTTAATTCCCTACTATTTTCTCTATAATTTGGTATTTCCTTTATTGTGTTTTTGTTAACTAATGTAAAGCTAATATTATGTAATACAGCATCCAGTGCTCATTCCCTACTATCTTCTCTATAATTTTGTATTTCCTGTATTGTTTTTGTGTTATTCTGGTTTATATGTCTCCATTCTTTTGTCTTTAAAATTAAAAATAAGATAATGAAATCACATATTCAAATCTTTGAGGAAAGCTAGAATTTGTTTACTTAAATTATCATGCAAGGGTCACATCAAAATATTTTTATATAAGATATCAGAGATTTTAATGCTTAAACTTTCACCAAAAGTAAAGAAACAAAGAATGGATGTATACTTATGGAGCTCACAGAATTGTTTTACATATGAGCAAATACAAGCAATGTCTAGTGACTAAAGTAGTAGTGCTGGAAATAATGATTGCTTCTGAGTGTTGAAAAATAAACTACAGATAATACACCAGATAATAATATTGAAAAAGGGAGGAAGACATTTGGAATTAAAGTTTTCTGTGTAAGTACCAGTTGTGCCCCTAGAGCTCCTAATTAAAGTTTTCCAAAGTCTTCTTATTACTCGTAGAGATGGTAGACACATTGGTGAAGTTAAACTTCATTAGTTTATTAATCCAAGCCAACTGATTAAAAACTTCAGCATGATATCTATAGTAAATAAAATAAAGGCTATTTAAAAGACATAAATAAAACAAGATGAATCCTGTAAAGTTAGAAATGCATATTTTAGTACCAAGAAACTCTGCCCAGGATAACTTGTATACAAATAAAAATAAACTACATAAACAAAGTGTGCAAGTTTTTCTTTACTGTTTATAGTTGTGAAAAAGCTGAAAATTAAGTGGATAAACAAACTGTGGTTTATTGAGATGATATACTATAGACAATTTAAATGAACTATGTCTACATATGTCATCATGGGTGATGTTCAAAATAAAGAGTGAAAAAAGTAGGGGAAGGAAATGCAGAGTATAACATCATTTTTGTAAAATTTTCAGACAGAATGGTATTGTATGGGCCCTATATATGGTATTCAAAAGGCTAAATACAAAATAGAAAGGGGTGTGATTGCAACTTCAAAATACTAGCACCTACTGAGAATAAAGCAAAACAGCTTGGTGGAACTTTAGCAATAAGCAACACTATTTCTTTCAAAAGGAAGAAAATGTGGTGCTGTTAAATCTCACATGGCAGATATATGAATGTCTGGGATGTTACTTTCTATACTTGGTTGTATATTTGAGACACTTCAGATTTAAAAAATAAAGTTTAAAGAAAGACTTTTTCTTGCCCAAATGATATAAGTTAGATAAATGTTTTTGAGCCAGTTGATTTGAACCGTTTGCTATTCAAAAACTACTTAGCCAAAACTTAAAAGCAAATGACATCTTTTCAAAAGTAGTGTGGCAAAAGACTAAATGTTTTTTTCAACGGTGCTCCAGTGGCTCAGAGTCAATTTTAGAATCAGTCTTTGGAAATCTCCTAAAGTACTCTGTTATGAGAAGTTCCTGTGAACATATATTATTTTTTATTTAAATCTTGTTTGTGATGACTCATGAGCTCTTCTTGCTCCAAGCACTATTCTGTGATCAACATGTGGCCATGGGAGCACAATGCGCTGTGAGTGATCCCTGCCCCAGTAGAATTTATGGTCCAGGAGTCTTTAAATAACTATGCTGCTCTAAACCTGGAATTCATTGTAATGGGGAATTTAGAAGTCATGGGTGAAGAGGTAAGAGTTCCATGCATGAGGAAAGAAAAACAACAAGAGGTATGAAATATAACATAGTTGAAATGTCTGAAGAATGAAAGGGGGAGAAACCAATGTTACAGGAAGAACACAAGAGTAGAATCACACCAGCAAAAGTAAATAAAAGCTATCATGTAAAAGGCTTAGCATTCAGAAAGAGACCCAGAGAAGAGAGAGAAAAGGAAAGACTACTGACTGTCATATGGAAACGCTAATTAGCACCTAAGGCTCAGTGTTGAATGAAACTGTCTTAGTTGTTTTTCTCGTTGCTGAGACAAAATACTGGCTCCAAGGTAGGGAGGCTTGGCAAAGGAGTACAGTCATAGCAGGCAGAAAGTAGCAAAGCAACAAGCAGGGCAGCAGGGGGGACAAGCCTCTTTCTGCACCTTTTATCCAGACTGATGGGTTTAGGGTGGTGCCAACCCAATCAGTGAGATGATCCAACAATCACCCACTTTTAATCCCAACACCCTTAATCTTAGTATTGCACCACAAATGGATCACATACTATAGATTCAGCCACCTCTGAAAAAACCCTATGACTGCATTATGCTTTAGGGGAACATCGAGACACAAATCATAACAGAAACAAGATGTAAAAGGTGACCCAGAATGGTGGAATACACGCAAAGACTGAGTCAGGAGGATTGTGTTTTCAGATGCTCTCTCAAAATAAAAATAGAAAAGCTGGGGATGTAGCTCAGGGTAAAGGTTAGTCATCAATATCAAAAGATACATACATACATACATACATACATACATATAGTACTTTAAAACGTATGTCTAAGAAAAGTCATAGTAAGAATGAGAAAGGCCAGAAAAATGCTCTTCCCTGATAGCTTCCCAATTCCACCTGAGTGAGGGTCAAGTGTACATTTCAGCCATTCGAAATACCATTCGCTATGTACTATATCTAGCATTTTAATTCGAATTAAGAATGCTGAATTATGTGTCATATGTGAGCTCTACAGGACAAATTTGCAACACCCTCTTCTGAGAATTCATTAGAATGTTATCTCTCAGATCTTGCTGCAGGAAACTGGAAAGCCTTACACATGATGGAGAGTCTTTCATAAACAAGGCAATCTTTTCTAACTCAGTGTCCAGAATCACTTCCAAAACAAGATGGAAAATGCTTTCCAGAAGCTTCCATTAAAATCCTGTAACAAATGTTTCAACAGAGCTCAAAGATTGTAATTTATCACGTTTATCCCCCAAAGAAATCTTCAGTCAAATCCCTGAATGTGCAAGATAAATGTGCTGGAGTATGCAAGGCAGTGATTAAAATTTTGACTTCCTCCTCACACAGGCTTGGCCTTAAATCTTGCCTCCTAGTTAACCTGAGTGTCAACCTAAGTTTGCTTTTCTCTCTCAGCCTCAGTGTCCCCATTTGTTAAGTATGGCTCAGAGAGAATAAATGAACTCGTGCAGGTGAGACATTGGGTGTTGTGTTGATTATCCATATATTCCATGCAGTGTTGTTGCTAATGACAGCTGTGTTGGTCTGGTAGAGCTGTAGAGGTGACCCTCTGCAATGAGCCCTCCTCTCAGCTTTATTCTGCATATGAATTGAGTTCATGTTGGTGTCTTACCATTTCTAAGTGCCAGGCACTTGGCATCTAGAGATGAGGTTGGCAAATACATCACCCAACAAGAGCAGCTTTCAGGGAAATACTGAATTGTTCTTACAGAATGATGAGCAAACAATAATTAGTAACAGTGATTAAACTTATAATTGACTGAGAAAACCAGTGTGCAACTGCATCTGTGGTAGGTATGTGCCAGGCAGTGAGAACAAGACACTCTTTCCTTCCATGGTACTTGAATTAAATCATTGCTAAATTGATTATTTTGTTCATTAAGATGAATATCTGGAATTTCTTTCAGCCTATGTTTATCTTACATAAAGCAGCCTTATTTCCTTAACATATAGAACATTATAGGGAAAAAGAATTGCTGAAGTGTATTGTTTGAGGAAGATGGGAGGAGACATGGAACTCTTCACTCACCCTGATGCCAGTCATCTGCACATCTACAGATAAACTTCATGTTCGACATCACAGTGCTATTCCTGGGTAATGGTTAACCTTTTCTACATTAAGTGTAAGATGGAATAGAGCATAGGATACACTGTGAAGGCAGAATATTTTATTATGAACATAGATTACCCAGGGAGTAAATAACATCAGTAATAACATCAATGAATCATCTAATCAGAATAAAGATACACCTTCCTGGCCATCCACCCTCTACATTTTAGTTTCCTGTATTTAATGAATTGGGAACAGAATTTGAAGACTAAATGCTCTATCACAAGAAAAATAAATCTCTCAATGCTAAATGAAAATACTGAAAACTAGAAAGCCAAACCTCTTGGATCTCAACCCTGGCTGCCAAACAGAATTTTATAGTTATGCTTCTGAAAGGCATCCTGTGCCTGGGGGCACTCCCTCCTCCCCATAACTCTAGGTTCCTGATGGCAAACCTTGTAGAGCTTTCAGTGATACAAACAGCCTGCTGCGGTATGTGTGCCATAGGTTTATCACTGTAACAGAAAATGCACGCCCCTCCCGTTCCCTGCCAGTATAGTTTCTTAGTTGCCCAGGTTCCTGTTCCAGTTCCTGTTGCTCCTGTCTCTTAGCAATGTCTGGTCACTGTGATGAATGGCTGGTCACTATGATGCACATTGTATAAACCATCCCCAAATTACTAACCATTCTGCCTCTGTACTTCCTGCTTGCTTATCCCATGTAAGCCCTAGACCACCAGAGATGGAGGCCTGCTATATCGGGAATGATCCCACCCAGTGCCTGTTGGAGTAAATAAATCTTCCTCCAAATCCTGGGTGTTGTTTTAGTGTTTCTGTTTGCTTTTGCACCACCATTGCTCTAGGATTTAGTGAGAATTGAGAACCATGATCTTAATCCTGATAAATTAATTTGTATCAATGGACTCATTCATGAGACAACATATACTTTTTAGTGAGTAATAAAAAGAGATTTCCTTGTATTAATTTATGCTATAAACAAGAATAGTTTGTATATCTCTCAAGATAAAGAGATTTAAAGAACAAGTTTCACCTGAAAAGTCCTTCTTATAGCTCAAGGAGTAAAAGAGGGCTGGGGAGAGTGTTGAGCTGCCTATTAGAACCTCCTACAGAGTTTTGGGAAATATGCTATTGTGACATTTCTTCTCCCCACAAAGGCCAAATCAAAACTTCCTTGTTGTCCAGAATGCATAGCACTGCAAAACCAAGCCCTTTCCCAGCTTTAGATCTACTGAGGCTCCTGGTAGCTGAATGAGACTTGTGTAGATCTTTCCTGGAATCCTGCAACCTGACATCAGTTGAAAGAGACCAGATGCTATTGCTGTCCTAGGAAAACAGCTTGTGCACCATCTCATCTGCTCTCTGACTCAGCTTACCCCACATCTTGCTGACACACTGGTGTAGCATCTACTCTTGGACATGTGGCAATGTCACATCTAAAGGCCTCTGAGATTACAGAACTATGGAGAGTATAGCAAAAGAAAGACAATGTAAGTAGCTAAGAATTTGTCTTGGATCTGTATGTTCTGGACGCCAGGGTAATGTAAATTTGCACCCCAAAGTCCACTAGTAATTTCTCAAACAGATTATGAGGTAATCTAATAGCTTATAAATTGAAGTTTACCCTGTGCACTGTGTGGAGCTCAAAACAACTCTTAAGATGAGCTTTTGGTATGTTTATCTGCTGGAGGAGAAGTCTGTTTTTTCCACATTAACTGCAGTCCTCCTGAAAGTCTATTTCCAAAATTTTACTGGGATTTACCACAACTCTTTGAAGGGAATGAAGTGCCTTTCCTGTACTCAAAATAGTTATTGACAGTATGGTTCTTTTCCTATGAATATGAAAGTGTTTTCTTCATCATCAATAATAACAATGGTGTTTTTCTCATTCATATTTAAAGTCCACAGAGATGAAGTAAGCAACTCTATGCAGATCTTTAAAAAATCTCACAATTACCTTGTTGGCCAAATCCTTCTGCAACCAGTTGGGGAAGTGCAGTGCCTGTGCTGGGTTTTTAATCTATCAACATGTTATAGCCTTTTTGATGAAAGAAGGCTCCATGCTGGGTGATCAGCAACATGAATAGTGTGTAATTATTTTATTAGAGTGAAATAATTTACCTTTAAAAAGTATGAATCCTGCATTAAGGAAAGCTTCTGTTTTCAAAGAGGAATCTTACCTGAATTCTCTTGAAACTGCAGTTATTCACAAACACTTTAGAGAAAGTAAACAGCTGTTGAATCCTACACAGGACTAAGAGTTCAGAAATGAGTAGTAAAACTCTGCATTTTAGCCCAGCAGGGCCACCCAAGTGACATTTCCGGGGAATAGAATCAACTTCCAGTAAATTAACAAACATACACCACAAATGGAAATGTTCAATTGAATATTTATAGGAAATAAAAAATTGAAGGTATATTGAAAAGAGAATGGGTTTTTGTTGTTGAAATGCCTAATGTTTTAAGCTAATCGTTTAAACTGAAAATCAGGATGTTATGGGAGGGGAGGGTAATTAACATTTTATGATAACTGTGCAGTGATGCTTGTTATTATGAAAGGAAAAAGAAGGGAAAATATTTTCCAAGTTCATTTTGTTTATTTCAATTTCCAGAAACAGATAATTTCAGGGGATTTGGTGGTGCCATAGAAAAAGGACTTAGACTCAGGAAACAAGCATGTGGTGAATGATCTTTTGGCCTATACTTCCCTCCTGATACAGTGGGAATAAGGGCTGGGCTAAATAGTTCTCATGCAGGTTTGATTACACACTGAATCTGTCCCTAAAAGGTTCTGATTCAGTGGTTCTGGGAGATCCACTTTTGGCATCCAGTAATTAGATCTCAAATGTGTAACATTTAGCTCAGGTAAAACTGATGTATCGAGCAAAACATTAAAAGGCTAGCAGTGCTTAGTCCAAGAAAAAAAGGAAGAAGAGCTGCTGAAAACCATATTCAAAACGTCAATAGGAAGCAGGATTGAGTCTAAGTTATCTAACATCCAAGCTTCTCTACTATCTGTTTCTGAAAGAGAGATACTTCATAATTTGAAAGGTTCTAACATGAGACACCTACAAAGAGTTAAGTAAAAGGCCAAACAGTTCGGGCTCTGACTTTTCTTTCAACTAAGGCACCTTTGTTTAGTCAGTTTTAAATGGCACAGAGCAGTGGGTAAAAATTACTTAAATTATATATTTCAAAGCAGATGAATCTATCTGTATTAGTCAACTTCACATTACTACAATGAAATACCACGTGCAACGAACTTTACATAAAGAAAAGCTCACAGTTTGGGAGGATCATAGTTCAAGCAGCACAGCTAAATGTTAGCAGCTACCCCTTGGCTGCATGATGTCATGACGTAGAAGACAGCGGTGGGAACATGTGGAGGAGCTTAAGAAAATGATTACATTTAGAACCAGGAGGGGAAAGGGAGAGAGAGAGAGAGAGGAATCAAGCCTGAGCTTGTGTAACAATCTTGAAAGAACTACCATGAGGTCCCTCAGGAACTACCTTCTGAGGGCAGGTACTCAAACTCTTAGGAGAAACACCCACTAGGCCCCACCTCCCATGGGATCCATGACCACCACATACACACCCCGAGGACCAACTTTTCATCTCAGTGGACTCTTGGGGAGTGCTAACTGTATCTAGAACATTGTGTTTGTTTTTAATTTCTCTCATACTGCCACTACCGATTTTCCTGTATCCAGATGGCAAAGTCTATGTCCAGTCATGACCTAGGAAGTCAATTTCTTTATATTTCATCTCAGATTTATCTTTTGGAACTGTTCACTTCTCATACCCACATCCTCACTGCAATTATTTGAAATGCCCTTTTGTGTGGTCTATAGCCTCCAGTTCACTTCTTTACCTCATCCTCAGTGCAGCCCAAATCAACCTTTCCAGCTAACAGTTCTCAACCTCTTATTCACAAAATCGTACTTTCATTCTTTGTCTCTGTAAGGTTGTTAAAATTCCTCACAAAGTGGAAAAGCTCTCAACAATTTGAACCCTTTGTCACTGCAAATTGTTGTTTTTTTATTTTTCTCGTAATATCCTTTAATTGAGCCAAAGTAGGATTGTTCCAATATTATGTAATCAAGCCTATATAGTACTTCTTCTGCTCGATTTGCCTTATTTTTTCACATATGCTGCAGAATCTTTCAATTTCCATTTATCAAAAGAATAATAGAAGAGATCAAACTATATAATCCCATTTGCTAAAGCAGTTATTTCCATTTTATATGCTCATTTACCCTTTCCTTTGTAGACGCATGTGTATTTTCATAAATGTAGTCAATTTTAGTTATTTTTGCATTGCTATTATAAGCCCTTTCCATTTGGCTACATAATCATCACAGTTTTCATTTAAATAGGTACATAATTTTCCATCCAACAGATGTGCCATAATTCAGTTTCACTCTTTTCTATTGATAGCCATTCTGGCTGTTTCTAATTTTGGGCTATTATAAATAGTGCTGCAATTAATAGCTCCGTGTGTAAGTTCTCCTTTTGTTTTATTATATTTGGATAAGTTTCCAAGAGTGAAATTATGGGGCTAAAGATATAAAACTGCTGTGGCTTTTTTAGTGTCTTGACAAATTCTTTTCCAAAAAGGTTATACAAATTATACTTCCAACAATAATACATTCAACTATTCTATTTTTACTATAAATTTACTACTTATTGGCTAAAAACAAAACTGTTCTACTAGAACATTAATTTTCATATTCTAGTACATATCTAGGAACTGAAAATTTTCTATACTTTAAGTATTGAATTTTCTTTTTAATGCAAATTGTGGACATTATTTTCTGGCTAAAATTGTAACTTACAAAAGTCGTTGTCATGTCACTTTTGCTTTCCACTATATAGTAGATCTCAGCACTATTTGTGCATAGATAGCATTCAGTGTATATTTGTGCTGTAAGTAAACACATTTTTATCAATCCATATTAGCTCCTTATAAGCTATAGATATTAACCATTTGTCATCATTAAAATATTTTTTTTCTTTTAGTTTAATATTGTTTTAAGAGAAAAAATTAGCAGACAGTATTGCTGGATTCTTTGTACTTTATTAAATTATATTAAAAATTAAACATTGAGCTCATAGAGATACTAATATATAGATTCAAGTTTTCATTTATGACTCTACTTTTTTGCTGTTGTGAGTTTCCATTTGGGAATAAAATTTAATTATCATGAATGAAAGTCTGTCCTGAACACTGAGGCATTTACATGAAACCATAGCCACTAATGGCTCAGAATTAAAGCACTAGGTTTAGTTCTCACCTGGAACCTCAGCTTTGCTTCTCTAGGTGAGACCTACACACATTTTTACCTAGGCAAGAGGGATTTAAATTAATACAGCTAACACTCTGAAATTCAGGATTAAGTCAGCATTGCTGCTATTTTAGCCATAAACCTTTAGGTCAGCTATAATAACAGTGCTTCTGCAGTGGTCTCATGCTGGGTCCCTGGTATTTTAATGTGATTATTTTGATAGAGGGAAAATTTGATACAGATATTTTTATATGGCCTAGAAAAACAAATCATTAAATTTTCAGTATATTTCAAGTAGAAAGAAGTAGTGTTCAACTGACGCTTTCCACCCATCCTCAAGCCCCTGTCCACCTGTCTTTCACCTTAGTGATTCCTGACCTTCCACATCCCTGGATGTCACATTGAAATCAAAACAAGGATTAGATAAAAATCCATCTTTGTCAATGTCTATCATAGACCTAGTAATTGAATTTCTACTTTGTGTTTCCATCTTTGAAATACTTTTAGTATCATAACACACCTGTATTCACCAGGGAATCTCCAGAGAAATGGAACCAACAGGACACATTAGGATACCATATATATTTGTTAGGGAAATAGACTTACGTCATTTTATAAACCAAGAAGCCCCACAATCTGCAGTGTATAAGCTGGAGAAGCAGGCCATCCAGTGACGTGATTACATCCGGGCTCTAAGTAGTGAGAAACAGGGAAGCAGAATCTGGAAACCCCAATCCCAGGCAGAAGACCTTAGAACTATTGAATGGAAAAATACTTTATGGCCTAGATTCCAAAGGCCCAAGAGCTGGAAGTTCTGAGGGCAGAGTAATAGATGTTCCATTCTGAGGAGAAAAATTTCATCTTCCCAGTGTTTTTCTGTTTTACTCAGGGAGCCCCCTGAAGAATTAGATGCTTCTTAACCGGGTAGGTGAAGGTGGATCTGATTCACTCAGTCTACTGATTCAAATGGTAATCTCTTCTGGAAACAACCTCACAGACCCAGCCTTAATAGTGCTTTATCAATTACATGGGCATCCTTTTGCTTATTCAAGTTGTCACTTAGCATTAACCATCAGAGTCTAAAAGGGCTCTTGTGATTCTCCTCAGTGGCTTTCCCCTGAAGGGTGATTGCCTGCCGACAACCTTGACAAGCTCCCGATCCTGAGCTCCTGTCACTGTGATCTGACTTTATGAGAGTCTCTGTCATTGCATCTTCAATATCTGTCTGATATTTTCAACATCTTTACCAGAATCTTCCCTGCTATTTTTTCCATTTGTGCAAATCCAACACTGTATGAATGTACAGCTAGCTGTTCCTTAAAGTTTTACTTGTGATGGCTTCATTCCAAGATTTTACCCTATCCAGCTCTCCAGAGTGCCTCAGAGTTTTAGTGAATCGCCATTCTCCCAACATCCATGGTATTTATCCAACTTACACTATTTTAATGCTATTTTTCTTACGTTTAGCTAATCTCCAATACACTAAAAAGTCCTAGAAAGCAAGAACCATGCTATTTTATTTACATTTCTATTTCCCTGAGTTATATTGGTACACATATGCTTTCCTATAGAAAAAGATGAATACTTCGTTAATTTGTTCCACCACTCTTTTCTGTCCTTCCCTCTTTGTTCTTCAGAACTCTTCATTTAGAAGAACAGATTCACTAAAACTATTTGCATCTTGTTCATCCAATAAAGAAAAAAACATCAAAACAGTAAACAAACAAAGGCAGCGTCTTTCTTTCCCGTGGGTGCTAAGCTTCCTACTAGACATTTGACACCTGGTTTCTCCTCCGGGCATTCCCCCACCTCCCCTTAGAGCACTCCACTACCTCTCCGTGTGGCGTTTCTGTTCTCACAGCCACCCTCTATGTGCTAAGTGGCCCTCCTGCGATCCCTCAAGCGCTCCGTAAGAAGAGATGTAGAAAGATGTGAGAAAGAAATACACCATCGTGCTACTGAGGAGATACATTGGGTTTCTTTTTCCTTGATTTTGCATTTTGCTTTGTTTTTCATGGTGGTGATAAATTTGTATGTACCCTTTCACATTGCTTCATGCTGTTTCCCTGGTTAGGAAATTTGCAAAATACCTAGGTAAAAATAAGGCTGTGTGCTTTTTCATGAGTAGAGAAAGTCAACTGACCCGTAAGATAGGGTTGAGGGGCAACAAATGATGTTGCTTTGTCATCCCAACTTAGCAAAATCATGTTTTCTCCCCAAAGAGATATTTATCCATTAGATCATGTGTTTCATGTGCTGTACAGAACCCCAATTTCAAACAGTGGACAATCCATGTACACTTGTCTCTGCACATGTGCTTATCAGGGACTCAGATACATAATAATCTTTTATTTATTGTGCTGACCTAATGAGCACATCAGCACTAGGCATTGTTGTCTGTCTTACATGAATGTTAATGCATAAACGTTAAGCCTGCTAATTTGGTAACTATAGGGATTACCAGTGTTGTACAGGGTAAAATAAACACTGTAGCATTCTTTTCATGTTGTGTGCAAAGTCAAAAAGTGCAGCAATGCCTTCATAATGAAAGAACAAGTTAGAGAGGTAAACAAAACAAAAACTGAGCGATACAGTTCTAATAGAGATTTATTTTGAGCAAAATTTCTATCCTTGGACTCAAGAGATGTGTTGAATTGAAAGGAAACAGCAATTCCATACCATTCTCCTCATGAACGGCTGAGTGGTCTTGAACTGTGGATTTATCATGCCAAGAACAGAGGTGCGTGTGCTCACCTTGGCAGCACATACACTAAAAAGAAAAGAGGTTCAATTTTACCAGAAAGTCTAGAACAGACTAGTGTGTGCCAGGTGCAAATGTCAACTTGAACAAAAACCTTAGCCCCAAATCCTTACACAGGTACTTCCTTAAAAACAAGACTTTCATCCACTTGATAATTTGTTTTAAAATGCTCTTTAGGTTATTTGCTACTTGCTATATCCTATTATATGTCTATTAAGCAGCTCAGATCAATTGTAAGAAAATTTAAAGTATTTTTATCTTGTGTTATTTCTTAAATATGCTATAAAATAAACATTAACTTTACTAGAAAAGAGAAAAACCTGAGAAAATGAGTGTGAAGGCAACGAAGCACAAAAAAGGACATGAAAAACTGGCAGAGCTCGCCTACAAGTCCTCGCCTCTCACTTCCTGGGGCCCCTTCCTTCCAGGTTTCACGGTGCTGCTTTTTTTCCTGGGTACA
This sequence comes from Dinomys branickii, assembly GCA_004027595.1. Lineage (NCBI taxonomy): Eukaryota > Metazoa > Chordata > Mammalia > Rodentia > Dinomyidae > Dinomys > Dinomys branickii. Next base: position 31,740 of record PVLD010002954.1, read on the forward strand.
TGCTTGAAAAGCTTGACTCAGTCTGCCTCAAAAAACTAAACTCAACATGGAAATTTTGACATATTTCTCTTCTTGGAGCAGTGGTATCTTCTTTTGCTGAATGAATTTCTTTAGGAACTAACATTTATATCTTGCCTGTAAGACACTCTGGGGTGCATGTTACAGACGAGCTATGATGTGCTTTGGCAGTTAATGGCACTCAGTCAAAACCACCAGGGCATGTCATTATTAGGTCATAATACCCACCCTGGAGTGTCTTACAGCTTAATTGTTCCTTCTTGCATTCCAGAAACCAGCAAAAGACATATTTTACTAATGTTTCTGCTTTGTTAATGAGTTCAAAATGGATGAACACATGTGTTCTGTCTCTTTTGCTTATCAAACATGTATTCAGAAATAAATGCAGGTCACAGAAACCCCATTCAGGCTTGCATATTTTACTACAATGAATTTGGCATGACTCTGGTACATCTGAAAGTGAAGATTTAGTATGCAATGCCTGTCTAAATATTCAGACACTTAAAACTCATCAGGTTTCCCCTCCTGCCAATGTCCTTAGCATTTATCTCCCCATATCATCTGTTTTTCTGCTAAAACTTTCCATTAAAAGAGTTACATTTTAATCTAGACGAGAATCCACAGTAGACTACTCTCAACTTTTTGAACACACAGCTAATTGTAGCCTTCATAAGTGTTTAAGCTCAAGTGGTTTTCTTACCTTCATTTACCAAAACTCTTCAATTGGAATGGAAAATTCATTATACATCTTCAGAGTCTGACTCTTCTATCATTAAGTCAGTCACTTCTTAAGGTGGCACTAAACAGCAAGCAAAAGACTGAGAAGTTACAAAAGAAGTAGCTGGCACAGGTGTCAAGGTGCCTAACAATGGAAAGAATTAGTCATTTGAACAAGTGTGAAATTAGGCTTCAGGTCGATGAGGCAAACAGCTGGAGAGTCATTCAGAGTGAACATCTCTTGCAAAATTGATTGTGGAAACTGTTTTGGGATGGAGTCATTTCAGTCTTGGTCTTTACCTTCAGGATAGTTATTAACATATAATAAATAAAGCATTTAGCTTGTAATTTTAAAACTGCCCACAAAGCCGAGTTCCCAGAAGACTTCAGTGGTCAATCCTATCACACATTTTAAAAGAAGAATTAAGTTCAAATCATCATAAGCTCTACCGAAGTATGGAAGCACAGAATGTACTTCTCAACTTGTACTATGAGACCTGTATTACTTGTGCTGATGCTAAGATGAAACAAAGCTAAGAATGAGGAAATTTGCTCAACCTAACAGAGATTAACCACAAAAACCCCACAGCTAACATCACACTGAAGGGGAAATACTGAATAATTTGCCCATAAGATCCCAAACAAGATGAAGACATCTCACCATTTCTGTTCAATATTGTATTAGAGGAACTTAGAAAGTTGAAGTGTTGGTAACGGTACCAAATGCAAGTCTTTCAAAAATAAACTAGAAAATCTGGGGAATTATTTAAAAACAAACAGGAACAAAACAGCCTCATTAGAAAACTCTGGTGAGAATCCCAGTTTGTCTGACACTCTTATGATTTTACAGATTCAGTTGACATGATCTCAGTTCTCACCAGAAATTGAAAGAAGGAACTGTACTGTAATGTGGCTGGAGTATTTCCAGAGGTCAGAGTCACACTTCAGTAAGGTTCCCCAGTGCAGCCCTCTGCAGAGCAGAGCTTTGGGGAATCTTGGCACATCCACAAAAACAGACACCAGAAGCCGCCTCATTCTGCACCCTGGGCTCACTCTGTATTCAGCCCGCAGAGAATTCACCTGTCATTAAGATTCTCCCCTCATCAAGGTTATCAGTCCGGTAGTCAATAACACTGAACCATTTTATCAGCCCCACTTGGTAATTATAAAATATTTGCAATTATACAATATGCTAATTTTTAGACATCTACAAACAGCTTAATCAATTGAGTGCATTTTATTATTTCTAGTCTAAACATTATGGACTCACATGAAGTCTCTGAGATCAGTAAATTATTCTAGATTGTTAAACTGCCGCCAAGCCAATCAGAAGTTTTATTTGAACTTATTAGGCTTGCTACATTATTTAGCTAGCAAGATTGAAGAAAAACAACATAAACAAAGAGGCATAGTGGAATCACACTGTGAAGTTTGATCAGTTCTAGCGAATCACAAGGGAGCAAGCCATCTAAGTTCAGGGGAACAGGATTCACATGAAGCTTTCCACGTCCAGTTAAAAATCAATGCTAAGCGGGATTCTTCAGGCATCAGTACTTCACAATATTTCCCCTGTTATAATGTGCTTGTGGTGTGTGTGTGTGTGTGTGTGTGTGTGTCTGTGTGTCTGTGTGTCTGTGTGTCTGTGTGTCTGTGTAAGGGGGAGCATGGGTATGTGTGTGCTGGAGTTGATTGGATGTCTATTTCGTAAAGGTGTGCATGTGCCTATATGGTACATCTGTATCCAGCTATGCTGCTAAGGAATAGATACATAAATAGTTTGTTTTCATGCCCATCATGACCTACAGGGCTTGAACATCCCAAAGCAAAGCAAGAGAAGAGTTTCCCTGTCAGTATTTACAGCATATCTAAATACATTCAGCAGAAACCATATGTCCATGGCTTTATCAACCCTAAAATTTCTTCCCCTTGTTTTCAAATTTTTACAAACTTTTATAGCACTGCATATTCTCTCAGTGACTTCACCTTCTGAACAATTTGGGCACTCTTTGGGAAAACATATTACATAGAAAGTTCTTCAGATAACTAGTTTTGGGTACTTATGGGGATCACGTGATTAAATAAATTTAAAACACTAAAACATAAATTTAATGCACATTTAACCACTTTTGTGAATAAAATCTCCTCACTTGTAAGACTAGATGTTGTCGTAATACAACAATTAAACTGCATTTCTAAAAGCATACTCAGTGTTCATGCTGTGCGTGAAAACATTACTATGGCACCAATTTCTAATCTTGTAATAAGGATATTTATAACCTAAGATAACACTTTGAATGTTGGAGTCATACTTAAGAGAATGCTCTATTTTAAAAATTCCACAGAAGTTAAGAGGATGTGCACTGCAGCGATGCTTTTCGAACTTGACCGCCTGTACTCATTCTCCAGGGATCTTGTTAAAAATAGAGAACCTGATCCATATAATCCCAATAGGCCTGGGATTTTTCATGGCTGTGCTGAACTGTTTCCATGGAAGGTGAAAGTGGAAAAGGGCGATGTGTATATACACATGGACCACATACACATAACCTAATGTGAGACTTTAAATATGCAAATGTGATTAGCTAGAAAAATTAACAAGAAGACATTTAACTGTTCCAGCCAAAGTATATATATATATATATATATATATATATATATATATATACTTAACCCACTCAAGTTTCCATAGGTGCTGGCCCATGTGCACAGCCTAGAAGGGAGATGGACACTCACCCTTCCAGGGGTCACTCAGTCTCGTCCCTCTGTCCAGGCCTGCTGTGGCTCTATCTCATGACCCTCTGTCCTCTTATTTTCTGGGGCCGACCCTGGCCAGCTCCTCCACTTCAGGCAACCATATATATACATATATATATGAAGTATGAAAATATTTTTGTGTGGGATACAGGCAGACTGCTTTCAATTCATGGTCAGATGTATGGCATTTCTCCTAAAAATTTCTTGCTCTGTTTAGCAGTCCTGAGAGACATAGCCAAATTAGAATTTGTTTGATAATCAGTTATTTGAACTGGAATAAAATGGGAATGCATACATTTCTTTTGGTCAATGATTAAATAGAATAGTATGCTAAATTGAGTTAGCTCTTCCACACAACAAAAATGTAGTATATTTTAAAGAGAAAACAAGATGCATAGGAAATATGTGGTAGATCAAATTTAAGACAATTATAGATAGAAGAGAAGACAGAAATAACACGCTGCTAAGCTGCATAACCTTACGACCAGTACCCAAGTAGGAGGTTGGTATGTGTCTCAGAAGGGAAGATTATGATAGCAAAGTTGTTTCATAAGGAAGACAAACATGAAAAGAACAGGTCAGTTGAACATAAAAAATGAGGCTTTTTAGTTAAATATAAAAGTTTTAGAGAAAAGACCCATCTCTACTTGTACAAGCGTAGACACAAAGTTAAAGATGTCTTCAAAAATTTCTTTCCCATGGAGTCTCTATTTTGTTGGAAGGAGATGTTTCCAGACAAAATTCTTGCTAAATTTTCTAAAACTTTTCATGAGGTAGATTATAATGTGTTGCTGCTACAACAGCTATTGTAGAACTTAACTCTTCACTTACATACTAAAAATAGGGAAGGCATGTTAATATAATTAAAATTATAACCCCATAAATTTTATTTTGTATTTTTAACTCTCAAAAAGTATTTCTATAAAAAATGTAACTGTTCAGCTGAAATTAGAAAAGAAGCAAAGAGCTTCCTGCATATGAACGTTGCTATACTGCTTGAAAAAGGAGGAAGGGCAATAAACAGATTTAGTGGGGTTGGGGGGGAGGTCCTTGTTGAAGTTGTAAACACTGGTTTTTTAAAAGTAATGTTAGTTTATATTTTATGACATTCTTAGTTATAAATGTTCTATTATAATCCTTAAAATGATTACCAAAAGTGTTTTAGTTCTGAATATGTAATCAACTGACCTTAACTAATAGTGTGAATGTAGCCCGCAAATGAGCTTAAAATGGTCAAACCACAGAACACTGGGTAACATTGTTAACATTTTTATTTTTATTTTAAAGAGACAAAAAAAGATTTTGTCCTACTTTCTTTTCCAGTAAATTTAGTATTTCTGCTTTAATATTTAAATCTTTGATCCGTTTTGACTTTAATTTAGTGCATGGTGATAGAGATGGGGCTAGTTTTAGTCTTTGGCATGTAGAAAGCCAGTGTTTCCAGCACCATTTATTAAAGAGGCTGTCTTTCTTCCAGTGAACACATTTGGCCCCTTTGTCAAAGATAAGGTGGCTGAGTGTGTTTGTAGTTGTGTCTGTATGTTTTAACTTGTTCCATTGGTCCTCAGGTTTATTTTTTTTTGCCAATACCTTGCTGATTTTATCACAGTAGCTTTGTAGTATAATTTCAAGTCAGATATTGTGACTTATCTTTGTTGCCCAGGATTGCTTTTGCTAGTCTAAGTCTCTTCTGGTTCCAGATGAATTTTAGGAATTTTTTTTCTAGTTCAGTGAGGTATGCTAATGGCATTTTGATTGGGATTGTATTACGTTTGTATAACAATTTTGGTAGTATGGCCACTTTCACTATGTTGGTTCCTCCTATCCATAAGCAAGGGATATCTCCTTTTTCTAATATCCTCTTCAATCTCCTTTTTCACAGAACTGTAATTTTCAACATGCTAATCTTTTACGTTCTTTGTTAGGTTGTTTCCTAAGCATTTAATTTTTGGGGGTGCTATTGTGAAGGGTGTGGTTCCCCTAATTTCTCTCTCAGCGTGTTTGTTGTTTGTGTACATGAATGCTATTGACTTTTGAGTATTGACTTTGTATCCAGCCATGCTACTGTATTTGGTTATTAAATTTACAAGTCTTTTGGTGAAGTTTTTGGGGCCTTCTATGTAGGGCATCTTGTCTTCTGTGAATAATGATAAATTCCCTCCTTCCTTTCATATCCTTATTTCTTTTATTTCTCTCTCTTGTTTAATTGCTCTGGTTAATGTTTCCAGAACTATGTTGAAAAGGAGTGCTGATAGAGGATATTCTTGTTCCTGATTTTAGAGTGAAAGCTTTCAGTTTTTGTTCATTTGGTGTGATGTTGGCCATTGTCATGTATGGATTTTATCAGATTGAGTTAAAGACCATCTATTCCAATTTTCTGTAGGGTTTTTGTCATGAATGTGTGCTGGACTTTATCAAAAGCTTTTTCTACATCTATTGAGATGATCATGTGATTTTTGTCTCTGAGTTGATATGGTGTATTACATTTATTGATTAGCATATATTGAACTATTTTTGTAAAAATCTTGAAGACATGGGGTAGGCACAGCCTTCATGAACAAAATTTAAATTGTACAGGAAACATTTCAAAGAATCAACAATGGGTTCTCATCCTATTAAAAACCTTTTGTACTCCAAAACGAATCACCAGTAGAGTAAAAAGACAACACACTTGGTGGGAAAACATTTTAGCTACTGTCCATCAGACAAAGGATTTACATCTAGAACATACAAAGAATTGAAAAAATTCCGATCCCCCAAATTCAAAGACCCAATGCAAAAATGGGCATCTGAGATGAACACATACTTCTCAGATGAAGAAATACAAATGGTAAATGAATACATAAAAAATGTTCAACATCATTGATCACCTAAGAGATACAAATTAACAATACTGAGATTTCATCTCACCCTAGTAAGAATGGATACCATCAAGAAATCAACCAAAAACAAATTCTGGAGGGGCTGCAAGGAAAAAGAAACCCTTGTACACTATTGGTGGATATGTAGACTGGTGCAACCACTATGGAAATCAGTCTGGAAATTCCTCAAAAAATTAGGATTAGAGATTCCATTTAACCTGGCTATTCCCCTTCTGAGTATTTTCCCAGAAGAATTAAAAACATCCCACAGTGAGATATGTGCACCCATGTTTATAACAACACAATTTGTCATAGCAAAATCTTGGAAACAACCAAAATGCCCATCAACTGAGGAGTGGATAAAAAAGATGTGATATTCCTATACAAGGGAATATTTTTTTCTTTTTGTACCAATTATCAAACTCTGGACCTTGTGATTGCCAGGCAGGTGCTTGTGCCATTGAGCTATATCCCCAGCCCTACAATAGAAGTATTAATCAGCTGTGAAAATGATATACTTGAGGCTTTTATAGGTAAATGGATGAAACTAGAGACCATACTCATAAGTGAAATCAATCAGACCCACATGTGTAAACACTGCATTGTCTCCTTAGTGTAAGAACATAAAAGAGTAAATAAAAACTGAAAGGTACAATAGATATTGTGAAAGGGAAAGAAACTACTCAATAGGAAAGAACAACTGGGATGAGGGAAAGGAGAACAGAAAGAAATAACAAAAGAAAGTAAGAAGAAAAAAATATATATATACGTATATACACCCAAGATAGCTAAGATAATTGTAATACTAATTTCTATTGATTTATTGAAAGGAACAGTTAATGTTTAATTGTTTGATCAGTCTGGCATACCTATATCTGGCAATCTGAACAACTACATTAAAGCTAATAAATAATACAACAACAATTGTTGATTTCTCATCATCTCATTTGGAAATTCTGTGTTATTTTTATGGTTTTTGTCTTTGTTCTTTTCTCTTTATGCTAATAAAAATTAAAGAAATGAAGAGATAAAATAATAATAGTAATGACACAGACAAGAGAGAGAAATAAAGGGAATAAAGATAGGGAAGAAAGAAGTGAAATTATCATTGTTTGCAGAAGACACGATAATCTACATAGAAGACCCCCAAACCTTCGCCAGAAGAGTTGTAGATTTAATAAGCAAATTCAGTCGCATAGCTGGATCCAAAGTCAACACTCAAAAATCAGTAGCATTCTTGTACACAAACCACAAACACACTGAGCGAGAAATTAGTGAAACCACATCTTTCGCAATAACGTACAAAACTATACAGAATTTTAATTCAAGATGACAGTAAATTAACAATTGTTATTACATTGCATATTGATATCTTCAAAGTAGTTGCTCAGATTGCCAGGTATAAACATGCAACATGGATCACGCAAAATTGATCAAACAATATAAGCACTGTTTCTTTCAATGAACTAGTTGTACAATTATCTTAGCTATCTTGGGTATACATACATATCTTTCTTCCCTTCCCTTTTTTCTCTTTTTGCCCATCCCAGTTCTTTCATTTTGAGCAGCTTTTTCCCTTTCACTATTTCTATTGTGCATTTAGGATTTTATTTACTCTTTCAGTTTCTTACAATAAGGAGGCAATACGATGTTTACACACGTGATTCTGATTTATTTCACTTATGAGTATGATCTCTAGTTGTATCCAATTACCTATAAAAGCCTCAAGTCTTTCTTTATAGCTGAGGAATATTCCATTGTATAAAAAGACCACATCTTTTTATCCATTTCTTGCTTGATGGACATTTGGGTTGTTTCTAAGCTATAACAAACTGTACTGCTATAAACATGGGTGCACACATTGTTTGAGATTTTACTTTGGATTCTGCCATGCTTTCTTAGGTGTGACTAGTTATTTATCGAATCACATTTAATGATGTTGTTTTTATTATATAGTACAGAATGAGAGCTTAGTCCTTTCCATTTTCATTTTAAAAATCCTAAATTTAAATATTAATTAGTAAATCACATGGACTCATTTGACCCCAAGAAATAATTACTATTAGTAAACTTGTGTCTAAAAGAATATAAACAGATAATTAATAGGGGAAAGAATACAAAGGACTAGTAGTGTGAAAACATCCATCTTCACTGTTAATGAAACATAACATCAAACAGAAAAACAAGAGTGGGGCCTGGCGGCCACACCTGCAGTCCTAGCACTCCAGAGGCTAAGGGAGAAAATTCATAAGTTGCATGCTGACTTGGGGAATTTATTGAGATCCTGTCTCAAAATTTAAAAACTTGAACGAGATGGGGACTAACTCAGAGTGAAGGCCCTCGGCTTAATCTCCAGTATCCTCAATAATCAAAATCATAATCATAATCCAAACAAGATGCAAAAGTTCACAAAGTTAGACTCTTTCATATAAAATTGGTAGGAGTATAAATTATTTCACATTTTCTAGGACCATTTGACTAGATGTATGAAACAGTCTTAAGGGTAGATACACTCTTTGGCTTAGCACTGATGCCTCTAGCAACCTATTTTAATAAAATAAGTCAAACTGAAAAATTATGAACATATTTAGGATTTAGGACTTTGTGAGGTGCTTAGGTCACAAATATAGAGCCCTCATGAATGGGATTAATCCCTTCATAAAAATAGGTAAGCAAACTCCTGTCCCTCTCTGCCATGTGGGGACATGATGAGAAGACATTTTTCTCTGAGCCAGCAAGGCCCTCCCCTGTCCCAAATCCGCTGGCTTCCTGATCTTGGACTTCCCCATCCAGTAGAATGTAATGAAGTGAAATTCTGTTGCTTATAAGCCATCTGAGTCTATAGTAATGGGTTATAGCAGTCTGAATAGCTTAAGGCATGGCACACTCACAAAATAGGTTATTTTCTACTGAACATGCTTTTGAAAAATTTTAATGACATAAGAATATTAGAGAAACAAAACATACGTGTTAAATATTTAATTTAAAATATAAATGTATTCATAGTTACACAGTTTATATACATTAACATACTATATGGATAGACATCATTTTTTTTCTCCTTTATTTCACCCTATCTTGTAATTTGCCAGTTTCCTCACTCAACCCCTCGGAAGGGATACTGTACTTTTAGAGTCAGAGGAAAACCCAACAGTTAAATTTATTTTTAGGTATCTATTATATAGATTATAGTTTTTAGGAAAGGGGAAATAATTAACAAGCATCTCCTACTGAATTGATCCTAAATTATACCAGCTTGGATAAGCCACATTATATGTTAAAATATGAACATTCTTCAATAATAAGGCTGTTTAGTGGGGTTTCATTCACAGTGAATTTCAGAACCTGTTCCAAATTCCCTTCAGCTGTTCAGTAGCACGTATTCAACTCATAGATGAAATGTTTGTATTATTTCACCAAGATTATCAAAATCACAGATCAGCCATGCAGGGGGGATAAAGGAAAAATTTGGGTTTAATATTTCTCCTGACGTTTTTGCATTCTGATCCCATAGAGCTCTTGTAATACTGCCTGTGAGCCATTACCTTCGGGTCTCGCTCTGCCATGGATTGCTTTCCTGAGTCCTAAAGCTCAAAAGAGACCCTAGAGAAACATTCTAGTCATGCAGGCACCATAATTTAAAACCACTTTTAAGGACTTGGCTCCCAATCTAACTTGCTGGTTTGACTTATAACAAGATGCTTGCAGTGTAATGCCAATGCTTTCATGAAAGATGGCAAAAGAACTATTAATGACACTAATTAAGATGTGTGAATATCATTTAGATACTCCTCCTTGTTGCTTTCCAAGTACAAGCTATGTTACCTAACACATTAATTGGTAATGATACAAGTACATATCTTTCAACTACAAGGTCAGTTTTTAAAGCAGGGCTTTTATTATTAATGTGCTTAAGTTTCTACACAGTCCACGTAAAGATTCCATTAACAAACCTCACTGTGCTCCTCTTTAACCCTGTTACAAGCGTATCTTCTCCCATCTAACCTGAAAATATTGTATTGTGGGCTGGAGCATTTTAAACCTTTATTTGGACTTAAATACAAAAGCTACAGCATTATGCACACACACAGAACCTATTTGTTTAATAGGTTTTTGCCTTTTGCAATCTATCTATCTATATGTCTATCTATCTACCTATCTGTACGAGGGGTTGAACTAAGTCTTTGCATTGAGCTACATCCCAGTCTATTTCTTTTTAATTTTGTGATAGAGCCTTCTTAAGTCATTAAGTTTCCCAGGCTGGGCTCAAACTTTTGATCCTCACCCCACAGTCTCCCACCATTCTGCCACCACACCAACTAGCCTTTTGCAATTTAAAATCTGTCCATTTCCTAGTTATTTGAAATCCATTACCTATGTACCTCACTTCACATGTCTACCTAAAGTAAATTGTGTACCTGTAAATTAAAAATTAGTATAGAAAAAAAGTGAAAGTATAACCTCTATTAATAATAAACCTGCTTACAGGCCCTCAGAATTTTCAAGGCCATGGCATCATAAAACCAGAATATTTTAACTCCAAATAGTGTATTTTGCAGAACAGAAAATGGAGGCACAGAACATTTAAGTCACTTGTCCATGATCCCAGCACCACAGGATCAAAGACGAATGGCTTTTGCTCTGGGGCAGAGGCCTCTGATTACAACCATGTACCTCTTTTCAAAGTCCAACAAAAAAAGAAGGAAAGCCTGAGGTGTACTGGATCTACCATATATCTAGTTCCTTTCTTATTTTAGCAATATGTGTAATTGTCTCTCAGGTAACAGGAAAGCCTACATTTATGCAGAACTTGATGGCAGTCATCCATTCTCCCACTCATGATTTCATGTAACCCTCAAAATGGTTATGTAGAATCTCTGTGATTATTCTTTTTTCATAACTACCTTCCTAAGAAGGTCATTTGGCTGTGGTCACATATGAAAGACTACTTGCTTTGGCATAAAAATCTTAGGTATTTTCTTTTACGGTTTCAAATTTCTATCATAAATTCCTTATTGTTCTCTGGCATATGAAACCACGGAGTGAGGTCTGCCTCATGTCTTCCTTTAGAACTAAACTTTGTTTCCTATCATGTGAGATGATTTTAGGGATTTTGTTTGTCTTAACATTTAAACACTGTCCTCATCTGTTTTTTTACGCAAATACATTTTTATTCATTTGGTCTGGATTTCTTAAATCTGAAAACGTAGTTCTTCGATCCAAGAAAGGTGTAGTTACTTTGTTTATGATTGTTCTGGTTAAGTGCTATCTTGTCCTCTTTGAGCACATTAGATATCTTCAGTAAGTTTTTTCCTATTAATTATCCACCATATTTTCTTACTATTTTTCTATATTTATTTTTCTGCATTCTAGGAAAGATCAAAATTATGGTCTACCTTAGTGTTTCCATTTTTCACAACATGAGTTCTATTCTTTATTGCCCCCAACACTAACTCCAGTATAATGATTGAGACCCCGCCTAACTCATCCAGTCTTGTTCCCTCATAACTCAACCTTTTCTTACTCTTGTGGTTGCTGATTCATGGAACTCATAAATTTTTTAATCGTATTGGAGGCAAAAATATTTGCTACATTTTCAGAAGTTTTTGTGAAATCACTTTTAGAGATAGATTTTTCAGGATGATGAAAAAATTATTTTACATTGTATTCTCCTCTTTCCTCTTCCTAAAATAATGAGTTCTAGCCACAGTGCTCATGTTCATTAATGAGCAGGAACCTAGCCTCCCTTTGCCCCTCCTGTCCACTGTTCAGTTGGAAGTGAAAGGACTCCCCATGTGGCAGACAAAAACCTAAAGTGTGCATTGATAAAATCAGCACTTAGCTCAGGTTTTGATGTCTAGATTTATGTTTCTTAGTCACACAGTAAGGATAGATGTCAAGTACCTATATTTTTTGAGAAGGGGTATTTCTTGAAAAACCATATTTCATATGATCAAAACTAAATTATGCAAACCCTGACAAAATCAAGTTGAGGTGGAAATATCTAGAAGTTTGACTCAGAATACTTTAAGGTAGTACAGAATATAGCATTTTCAAAAACACTGGATGACAGTCATTCAGTTAAGAACATGGAAAAGCTGAACAAGAATATAGGTACATTTTCATCGTTTCTGATTAATTTTGTTTCCCTGAGTCTAAGCACCACAGCCTGTCCTCTTAGATCCCTCTCCTATCCACCCCCTGAAGTCTAATAAATTGCTTAAAAGGAAACTGTTTGTGGATGGGCACAGTAGAATTCAGGTGACCTTGAAACTGGCCCCTGTGCAGCTCAGAGGGACCATCTAGTGCTTAGGTGGGTGCCTCATGCTCAGAATATGGATCCAAGAAGCAGGCAGTGAGGGAGAAATGAAGCTCCAGCCTGTCTTCCCAGGGGTGCATTTGCAACTCCAAGTAGCAAAATCTAGCAAGTGAACCTGATTCGATTTCTCTATTATTCCTCTTCATAAAGGTAGAATTTTTCCCCAAATCCTGACAGTTAATGCCATGTCAGTATTAGTTTTGCATATTCTTGGAAAACTTTCATCTTTTCTGTATCTTCAAAAGTACGTTGAGGAGTGAGAAGAAGCTGCTTCTTCAGTAACTATGAAGCACAGGCCATGTTGCTTCTAACTTTAATCCCAAACCACTCAATTAATTAAGTTGCATGGATAAATAGTCACAAACTATTTACAGAACCAAATTAGGAACAAACCCCTGTCATCCACACCTTACCTTCCTGAATCTGATCTGCTTCAGAAAAAATCTGGTAATAGCTGTTTCTTCTTTGGTGTGATATCATGTCAATATGTTAACTCCCACATATATTAATTTAAAGCTTACTTCTAATTACCTGAGAGCTACAAATTAGAGGAATTTGAAGCATCACTGCCCAGGCAGCCATGATTTTCTTCTAAGCTGAAACCTTATGGGAATCATAATGCAGACGATGTGATAGGGAAACCTTCTCTGCCATTTTAATGGACTTGGATTATTTTTAAATCTCCAAGTCTGCATCTTAAATTGTGCTGTAATTTTATGGCAGGTAGCGAAATAAAAACGAAATGTATTCATAAGCAATAATGGTAAAATTGTTTCCTTCTGGATTTCAACAAAGCATGTGGCCAAGTATCTCATGTTGTCAGAGGAACAGACTGATCTAGGATAGACAATAAAGAGGCTTATCCCCAGACCTTCAGATGTAAGTAAATTAGCAGCCACACCGGTTGATGACAGTACCAGTAGGAGGTTACCAGGCATGACACACAGGAGGTAACTGATTTCCCAAATTAATGGACATGATGTCATTGGGAGGTATGGGAAAGAACTTGCATGACGTAGCCCCAATCCCCCCCACACACACTTTTTTTGAGACAGGGTCTCACTGTGTAGTTCAGACTATCCTGGAACTCACTATGTAGCCTAGGCTGGCCTTGAACTCACAGTGAACTCACAGTAGTGACTCTCTTGCCTCAGCCTCCTGCGTGCTGGGATTATAGACACATGCCACCACACCCAGCTCAATTTTCCCATTTGAAGGAGTGAAATGCAAACAGAAAAATGTGAAGTACCCAAGCCAGGTGTAGAACAGACTTGACAACCCACCATTCCCTTCATATGGCTGAAGGGTTATAGGCTTCTCACGTGTTAATGCTATTATGGGATTGCCAGCACAAACGGAGGAAGAGATTTCCTGAGCGTGGAGCTTAGGGAAGATGATGGACCTGTTCGGTTCTGCACAGATCAGATCTCATCAAGAACATTGGGCCTCACACTAGGTTCTGTTCAAGAAAGCAGTGAAGGGTTATAGTGCTTTCCAGTGAGGGTCAGCCAAAGGGAGGGGCCTAGAAACTACCATGGGGATGAAATGGAGAAGGTCAAACATGCTTGAACAGACATCTACAAAGGATGTTACTATGCAGATCCATTCAGCACAGAGAGTTGAACTGAGACCCTGCTATGCTGCCTTTAAACTTTAAAATTCTAAGACTGTAGAATTATCTTATTGATTCCATAGTTTTCTTCACTCAGTTTCTAGCAAACAGGTATCTCTGAGAAGAAAATATAGCAGTGAAAATGTCCAAACAGTGTTTTTCAAAATATAGTAATTCTCACAGAGTTGTCAAACTAGAGAGTAGGATGCGAAAAACAACAAGCATTCCAGAATTTCCTGGTTAAAAAAAATGGCGAACTGTGGAGGGCTCTATTTGTTTGCTGCTTCTTCTTCTTTTTTTCTAGAATGGAAATGTTATGATTTCAGGCCATTTCATAAATACAAAGAATAACATATCATTCAATTTCTCTCCTCCTTTCTTCCCTCACATCTAACTCAAACCATAAAGTATTTTGTGAGTTCTGCACATTTTCAACATGTCACAACTGAAAAAAATGTTGATATCAACATTTTACACGCAAAAACAGCTGAGAAATGGCCAAAAACCCAAATGAAACAAAAGCATTCCTCCCTGGCATCTGTGTCAACTCGGACAATATGTTTTATATCTGTTATGTAAGAATTACCCCTGACAATATCATGCTTGGACTGTAGTCAATGATTGTTTAATCTAGAGGTACCAATCCTATTTTTATTTTTAATCATATATATCTCAGGCCAATGAAAATTCATGTTTTGTGTGTGTGTGTGTGTGTGTGGTGCTGGGGATCGAACTCAGGACCCTGCGCTTGCTAGGCAAGCGCTTATTCCACTGAGCTATATCCCCAGCCTGAAAATTCATGTTGATGTGGATCTTCAGTGGTACTCTACCAAACTCAAATGTTGAGAAAACAGTGATACATAGGCAGATCATTCATTCATGCTTCATTTGAAATCATTTTCTTTTTAAAAAAATTCTCATTGAAGATGACAAATAGAGAAGCTCTGTGAAAGCAGATCCTCGTAGACTTACCTGACCGAAGAGGGGCTCCATAAGGGAAATGCGTGGTACAGAAGAAGCTGGTCCTCTGCTGCGGGTGCTCAGGAGTGAAGTTATCTTTAGAAATATCTAAAATAATCCCACTTCGTCCGAGTAACAGACAGAATAATGCTTCCCTAAAGATGTGTGCTTCTTAATCCCAGGAATTGTGAGCCTTAGATGACTAAAGGAGTTTGTAAAGGTGATTAAGTATATGTCCTTGAGAGGAGAATAATTACTGTGTGTTATTCTGAATGCCACTCCATCACTATCTTTAAAAATAAAGATACTTTCCTAATGTCATGAGAAAGAGATGTGACAACAGCCACAGGGTTAGAAAGAGGCTTCTCTAGGTGCTTCTGTATGTGAAGATGGAAGAGAAATAAACCAAGGAATTTGTCCCTGTTCACACTTTCATTGTGATACAGAAAGGCTTGTGCCAGACTTCTGACCTACACAACTGTAAAGATCTAAAATAGGATTATGTTAAGCCACTTTGATAATTTGTTAGAGCAGCATTAGAACTCAGTGGTAGAGGTATCCATTAAAATATGAAGCCTAGGCAGTTTACCACGTACTTCAGCCTAGAGCATGAGCTCAGTGCTCTGAACTCTCATTCCAGTTATATTTTCTGTTAGGAATTCTGTCCCTATTTCTGTGTTTGGAGAAGAAAAAATCAGATTCTATGTCTCTATAGTGTTTCCAAGCGTAATTCTATATAGAGTTTCCTTCTGATGCATGTATGCTTTATAAAATTAACCATTACTTAAGCTTATGTATTGTTTTCTTCACTCTGAAATAATAGGGCTCAGTACTAGTTACTCTGCACAGTGCCCTGCAATTGTCTCGTTAGTACTTTCTAAAGCCTGTTCTACTCCAACTCCTTGATCTTGAGTCTCTTTTCACCACTCCAAATGAATTGTCAAGGATCCAGCATCAAAGGTGATTTATCTGTGCATTCCCAGGTTGTAGAACAATGTTAACCCATGGAACTACTTAACAGATTTTAAATAAATCGTTAGATACCAAATTTACTCAATTATTTAGCAAATACTTCTATAATCATTTCTCTTCCCCATATGCTAAGCATAGAGAAAATAAAATATTTAAGAAATACTACTTGTCAAAAGCACATGGACCGGTGGTCAGACAGATATATTAGCAAATAACCAAAATGCAAAGCAAGTAAGTTGCTGTGAGGGCCAGAAAAGAACTCCAAGACATATAGGTGAGGAATAAACAGTCTACCTGGGAATTTAGGGTCTCTTTATAATTAGGTAGCACCCCAGCATAACCAGCTAACTTTTAAGTTCTGTTTCCTGCTCAAGAATTCTTTGTACCTTAAATGGTTTATCTGATTGCTGTTAGTTTGGTCAATCAGAGTTCTAATTACCATTGATCATAGAAAACATCAAGTTGTTGCCCAGGGGCTTCGTAGTTATGGGAGAGAACCATCAAACGGGGCAATAAAAACGTGGCTTTGCTGCACTGAGCTGCTTTGCCTCTCGCTTTCAGCAGCTGCTGGGGCATTCTGAGGAACAAGATGCATCTGATTGTTTTTTAAAAACAGGACTGACTTTGGCTATGCATCTGTGTTAACTTACCGTCCAAGGCTGTGCTTCTCCAACTCAGGGTACTGAGCTGCAGGTGGTTGGAAGACAAGGTATATCTTGTCCCCCCATGGGACTTTCACCAATGTTTGGAAACATGTTTTTACTGTCACAACTCAGGGTATTTTGCTGTCATCTATTGGACAGAAGCCAGCAATGTCACTAATCCTCCTCCTAGAATGCACGAGTCAGCCCCAAAGTACAGAAAATTGTCCACCCTAAATGGAACAATGTTGAGGGTGGGAAACATCTCCTAAGGTTTACACATTGCTATAGAAACAGAATAATCTGAGCATGCTTGTCAATATGCATGTGGATCTAATAATATTCATTTATGAAACTAACAATGTGACTTAAAGGAAATTAATTTTCAGTTTAATCTTTGGAATTTTGAACAAATTCCCCAGATATTAGAATGGTATGTGTTTTATATTACCCTAATGTCACCTCCTGTGTGAGACTCTATGGGAACCTTACTCTCCAGATACCTATAGCTGAGTGGCGGACAATTTAGTAAATACACTCTGCCAAGTGGCTCTAGAGGTCCCTCAGGCAAGAGACTTTTTGATTTTAAGTATTAACTCCTCTTCACAATATTCCACTTGTGACATTTGTGACATCCAATATCTGGAGGCTCTGGAAAAATATTCAGCTAGAGTAAAAAAATCTGTATTTTTAGTTCTGAATTAAGAACTCAGTTAATGAGAGGGGAGGGCATGGTACTGAGGGTCTCTATCTTTATTTTATGACACACAGTCAGTAACAAGTGAACTTCATTCCAGAATAAAATGTCAAACCTGAAGTGAAACACTATCTATAATAAATGAGGCTCCTCATGATTACTATGTAGCACATTTTCTCAGGTAATAAAGTCATTGTTTTGCATGGTTTTATTCTTTTAGGAAGAGGAGAAGCAGGGGGTTGTTGGTATTTTGTGCTTGGTTTTTTGTGATGGGTTTCATGCCATTTTCCTTGTGCCAAATGTAATGTTTTATGATTATTCATGACTTAGACAATAGTGCTTTAGGCAGTCGATAGCAATTATACTTGTTGAGAAGAACATATAATTCAAATTAGGGCAATATAGATTTTCCCCTTTCCTTGAATGTTTAGTTACCCAGTAAGATTTAAAGTGAGTCTACAACATTTAATAAATGATTTGCACTAAAACCTAACTGACATTTAAAAGTAGTATGATTTTGTTGTGCATGCAGGAGAATGATACAAAGCAATAAGCTACTTGACAGTTATCTATAGATATCCGTTAAAATTAAATACTTCAAGTTGATACATTATGTGGCACATCTGTGCCCTTAAAATGGTAACTTTGCATGTTAGCTAACAAGGATGCAAAGATCAGCAAGCAGGAGGCATCTAAGTGATTTGTCTTAATATATAATAAATTCATGCATGGCTTAGGTTTGTAGCTATTAAATTTGGCAATACTCAGAATGCAACTGTGATACACATTATCTACTATTCAGAAATTAAAAACTAAAGCAGTACTGTACAAGTCAAATGAATGATTATTAGTAGGTGTTATGGACTGAACTGTGTCCTGCCTCCCCCAGTACCTATGTAGGAATTCTTAGGCCCCAGAGTGACCATACCTGGAAGTAGAGCATTTAAGAGGTAATTAAGTACATGAGGTCATAAAAGTGGAGGTCTGATGTGATAGGACTGAGGCTCTGCAAGAACAGGAACCGCTGAGGAGCCCTCTGTATGTACCCTGGGAAAACCACCTGAGGATGCAGCAAGGACATACACAGATGAGGGAGAGAGGCCCCCTGAGAATCAGCCCTGCCTACACCTTGCTTTTGGATTTGATCCAGCCTTCAGAAAATGCGCAGAAATAAATTTCCTTTCTTTAAGTCACCTAGTTCATGATATCCTGTAACACCAGCCTGAGCAGATTAGTCCAACATGGTTTTGAAGTACCTGTATGTATCTTATCAGCAGGCCAATGCTAGTATCAGCCAAGTCGATCTGTTTACCCACATTCAGAATTTCATAAATCTGCATGAGGGATCAGTGACCTCTTGTAGAGCTGTCAGTGACATTTCCCCGTAACAAGGACGGCAGCAGCCAACTGAAGCTCAAGGTTCTGCTTAGTGCTGCTCATTAAGAAAAGTTGTCCGTTTTCTCCAAATGTGCATGAAGCTCTTAGCCAGAAATCACCAACTTTCTAAAGTCACTTACCTGTCAATGAGCAGGTCTCTTAATAGTTCTCCAGTTAAACTTCCTCTCCGGTACCTGGGAACAATGTAAGCCAGTGCTGGGGAACCTACGGCACCTGTGCCGCTCACTTACGAATAGTGCTGTATTCATGCCATCGAAAACCGCTAGGTTTGCGGTCACTAGACCCTTGAACTATTGGTAAGATTGGCTTCCCTGCCAGACTGACTTGGATGAAAACTTGGCTCTGTGAGGAAGGTGCCAAGTGTCATGGACCTGAGATAACTTTCTTGAGTGTCAGTATGTTTACCCAGAAAGGAGAATAAAAATAATAAAATAAGCTAGACATTAATGATGATGGTATACCAATCACTGGAGTCGGAGATGTGACCGAGTACCCAGCACAGCCCTGGCAACCTAACAGACTAGTCAGAAAAAGTGGGGGCTCTAACAGAGTGCCACAAACTCAGTGGCTTAAAACAACAGAAATTGATGTCTTCACAGCTCTGCCTGAGATGTCCAAGATCAAGGTGCCAACTTTATTGGCTGCTGTTGCTGCCCCATGAAAGATCAGGCACAAACATCTCTAATCCTAACCAAAAAAGAGACTGGAAATTGCAGGAGTTATTTGTAGGTGACCGCCCCATACACCCTGAAGAAAAAAGATCTTTACATTAAGTTTAGAAGATAATGACTAAAAACTTTGATGATTTAAAAGAATTTGAAGAGCTGAGCTACTAGGTTATACCACAACAAACAGATACCCCATAGCAGTGTATACACCTCTGATCTGAATATCGCTGGTTCTTTCCAATCAAAGGGCAGATATTCTTGTTTTTTGATTTTAGACTTACAGTGTATTTTTTTCTCTCAAATACATAGGTCTGACAAGGAGGGTCAGGATAATGACAACCAGTTAGATTCTGGATTTATCTTGAAAGCAAATTGAATGAAATTTATAGGACAACAGACTACGAAACAGAAGAAAAGGAATACTCAAGGATGTCTGCAGGCTTTAGGTCATAGTAACTGGAAGAACAGAGTTAACATAAACTGGTCTAGGAAAAGTCAGGGGAGAAAGGTCATGCATTTGAAAACTAAAAATAGTCTGGTATTGTCTCCGCAGATTATCAACAGGATGGGGAAGTACTCTGAAGAAAGGAGGAGGGGGCGTGTTCATAATGAAGAACTTAGGTATGATCCTATAAGCAGTAGCACAGAAATGGGGTCCATATAAGGCAGAACACTATGCTTAGGGCATTCAATTGCACTAAAATTTTCTTTGAAACTAAATCTTTAATTTCTTGATATTGTACACATTTTCATATATTGCTGTTAGGGGTATGCATTGTTGTAGTTTCATAATACACTGGAAAGGGCTTTGTCCAGGGTAGTAACTTAATAATTTTTATGAAAAAATAGATTTATTGACATTTTTGCAGTTGTACATATTTATGAAATACTGTGATAGTTGATACATGTACAATGTATACTTGTCAAATCGGGGTAATTATCAGTTCCATCTTCTTGGGCCTGTCTCTTTCTCTTTCTGTCTTTCTTTCTCTCTTTCTCTCTTCTTTCTTTCTTTTTTCTTACTTGCTTTCCTAGTCAAACTACATGACTCTTTAAATTTTCTGTTTCACAGGATATAGCAAATAATCTCAGAGGGATATGACAACAATTAAATTTGTCAATTTCATAACTTCATCTAGTGCTGTGAATACATTCTTGAATACTAAATGATAATAATTCCCCTAAAATATCTGACCTAGTTATAGACTAGAATCGTATAAACTTGTAGGAGAAACTGAAGAGTTACAGAAATAGGCAATGCAAAGAATAGGAATGAGAGGATGAAATTGACCAGGACAGATATAGTGCGCAGACCCAGCTTTTCCTACTCCTGAATTTCAGATGTGTTTGATGGGATCTCACCAGTACTGGGATAATAATGGGAACCACTGAGACATTCTAATACTTTACAATTCATTTGGGACAACCGCAACGTATTTTAAAGAAGTCAAAGCATAGGCATTTACTAGTGTAATAAAAGTCACTCCCTTACAGGACCACTTACTTAGATCTTGCTCGTAGATGATACCTCTGTTTTCCATCTATTGGGAAAACTCTAGTTTTAGAGCAGTTAGTGATGAAGTGAGGAGCAGTATATTTTTAAGGGAAATAGTTTATATTTGAAACTTATAGCCTATTTTACATATGCACACCATAATGAATAATAACCAAATTGGGGATACTAGCGATGTGCTATCATATTATAAAAATAAAGGGAAAACATTGAGAAAGTTTGAAGGAAAAAATAAAAGCAGATTTAGGGCTGGGGATATAGGTCAGTGAAGAGACTGCCCATCAGGTGCAAGACTCTGAGTTCAATTCCTTATAGCAAAAAATAAATGAATTTTAAAAATAAAATAATAAAAGATCAGAATTAATGCTTACAAAACAAAAGCTGCCGTGTACCATTACCTCTTCTTTCTCACTCTGACCTCTGACCTCTTAGCAAGCTCTTTCCATTCCAATTTCCTTTCCAAAAGGTTGCGTTATTTGCTCTCTCTTCCATCTACGAAGGGTTGGATCATTGTACTCTGTGACGACTCAGGGTTCTCCAGCTCTACATATGTACAGGTATACCTACATAGATCTGTAAATGTGTATCTAAAAAGTAATTGATTAGATGAAACTGACTCGCGTAACCATGCAAAATGTCAAATCCAAAACATGGAGGGCAGAACAAGCTTGAAATTTGGGCACAACTTCTGTGCTGTAGTTTTGACACAGAATTCATTCTCCACTAAAAGTTAACTTTCGCTTTTAAAACCTTTAACTGGTTGGAGGAAAACCTTGAACTGATCGGAGGAGCCCTACTCATATCCTTTATCTAGGGACAACTGGTTGTGAAGGTTAATCACATGCACAAAGTACCTTCACTGCAATACTGAAATTTGTCTTTGTTTAAATAACTGAGTACTATAGCCTATCCAATTTGACACATAACTCAAACCATCTGTGATCATTAATTGTGATATATTAACTTGATTTGAGCCTAGACTCTTCAACCTTCCAGTGCAGATTCTTCAGCTTTCTGGCACAGATTCACTTTGATTAGCTCTGCGTGAGCTTCTAGTCTTTAATGTTCAACTGCTGCTGGATCCTCCGGCACCCCAGTGTGCAGACAACCACTGGATTCTTCCACCTCTGATTCCACTTGTGGTGACTGGAACTCTTCTTCCTTCTGATTCTGTAATCCTGCTTAATAAATCCCTTGTGCATATATTTCATAATGATTCTGTTCCTCTGGTGAACCCTAATACACCATCACACTGTACCTTGGATGATTTAGCTACCTCCACTGATTTTAAAGATGAATCCAGTCTTTCTACCATATGGCATTGAAGGGGCCTTTCTTGATCTGTTCTTTCTAGTTTGTCTTTCTATACATTCATTTACAAGATTCTTCATTTTTTCTGTCTTGAGTAGGTACTGCTATAATCTCATACTTTTAGGAAATGTATATTGTTTGAAAGTAGTGATTTTGTTTCGAGCTCACAGCTTAAAATGTAAACTAAAATGTAGGCCTAAGATAGGCAGCATTGTTTGCTCAGAAATTCAGCTGACCATCTCTGCCAAGCTCATCATAGGGCAGCATACTTGACCCTAAAACTTGCTTTGGCCAATGGGATGTGAGAACTGATGTGAAAGGCAATCCATATACATTGCCTGGTTTGTGCTTCCCACTGCTGCGGGGCCGCTGAATCCCACAGATAGGCTACTTGGTCAGTATGGATCCTGAGTGAAGAGCAAACAAGCCCCAGAACTTCAGGAAAGCAAAAGAAAGAAACAAACCCAAAGAAGAAGAACAAGAATATGAGTAAGCGATTGTTTTTATAAGCCTCTAACATTTGGTATTATTTGTCACTGCAGAAAACCTCGTGAACACTAACTGATACAAGCAGGAACTGATATATGTGATGAATAAAACCTAAATGAATGAATGAAGTTGAAGTTGACTTCACTTTTTGCCATTTTTGCCTTTTAAAATTCCATTAATCCTTTAAGGATGGGTTAATTTCTACCTCCAGCTATTTCTAGAAATAACTGATGTTTGGCTAAGTCTCTCTGTCCAAAAATCTTTTCTGCATTTAAGAGTCAGGTCCTTTCAATAGATATAGGGAAGCAAAGTAGCTGCTCACAAGAAAACTTCACTGTTGAATCTCATTACTGGTAGGTACATGTTTAGTTCATCTTTGATTTCCAGTGAATTGTCAGTTCCTTGACTAAGTCTTTGTAGCACTCACAAAACAATCACAAGCACTCATATATGTGATATATGTGTTTTTGCCAAAGTCAGAATGTTTTTAGGAAATAATATGATCTTGTAAATAATAAGAAGACATGTAGCTATTCTTTAGTGAGCAGCCCGAGAGACCTAGATTAAATGTAAAGGAAATAGATAATAAGACTATTCCAGTGGATCACAGAAAAACTTCTAAGTCAAACTCAGGGTCAAAAATTAGGGCATATTTAAAAAGTAGGGTAGACTTTTCTTGGTGAAAAATTTTAGGTATCATAATAAGTTTAGTGTATACTAGGTGTCAGGAAGTGACATTATCTCATAGCAAATGCTACTAACTGTAGTTTTACCTATGATG
Source organism: Dinomys branickii (assembly GCA_004027595.1). Lineage (NCBI taxonomy): Eukaryota > Metazoa > Chordata > Mammalia > Rodentia > Dinomyidae > Dinomys > Dinomys branickii. Next base: position 55,451 of record PVLD010002954.1, read on the forward strand.
AAAATGATCCTTACAGAAAGTTTTAGACCTAGAAATTAAGCCTATGTATGTTTCAACCCATAGCTAAAACTTTTATCATAATGCTTACCTAAGGAGATTTGGAAAGGACTTTTTGAGTGCTAAGCTTTCCACATAGTAATCCTTCTGGGTAGAATGCATGTCCTCACCAAGGAGCACAGTAAGGCCTCAGAAGGAACAGGAAAATGAAGGAGTCTCTAGCATAACATCCAGAAGAGGTGACTACTAGGCAGAGAGTAATTCTTTGCTGCTTAAGATGAGAATGGAGTGAAAAAATATGGCATCCTTTGGGGCAACGAAAATGCTATTAAATTATGGTGATAGTACACATTTGTAACATTTACTAAAATTCATTGAAATATATACCCAAAAAGGGTAAATTATGGTTATGCAAATTATGTCATAGAGCTAGTAAGAAAAATAGACTGTCTTATAACATTAGGTGATATGCCATCTGAGCAACTTCCTTATTTTTAATAAAAATACCATAAACATATGGTCTTTTGGTTCAGTTCAGATTGTTCAAACACATGTCTCCCTTTTCCTACTGTGTAGCTAATAAATCTGACTTTTTCTAAACACCTTTTTCTCAGAGATTTTGCCGGGTCAAACTGAGTTGCTCTAATTTAAGACAATGAATGAGTTTATTTTTGTGGATTATGGAACCATGAATGCTGTTTCAATTATTTATGCTTATGGAAAGTGCAAGCAAACTGAACATTTTCTACCCATGGCTAATTTTCAACCCCCATTTTAGTCGAAGTGCTGCTCTGCGGAGGAGATTCGTCTAGAGAGAATCCATCCTATTTTCACCATGCGCTGAACTGTCTGCTACATACAGTGCTGTTCAAATATCATGGGCAGAAAATGCTCTGTGCTTCTCTACTTGACATTTTAGTTATATTTTCCAGTGGCATTTCGTTTAACATTCTGCATAAAAATGAACAAAAAACACCCTACATATCTCTGTAGCAGGGCTAGTAGGAGTCACATAAGAATAATAGGCAAGAGTACTCTTAAGTGATATTTTTTAGTTGTTTTTCAAACAGTGATTTGGAAGAACAGCTAAGAGCTCTTTGGGAAAACTGAAAAGAATAAAGAACTCACCACTGGTTTCTTGTACCTTAGATTTAACTTATAAACCATACTTGGCAAAAAGATACAAATTTAAATTTTACATGTCTTCAGAATTAATCCAACTATATCTTCTGTTTTAAATGCAATTACTGGCACATAGCCTACAAGTGGCGAAGTCAGGCTCCATGACCAGTGGCTTAACAGTGTCCTTCCAGCCACTTGTCCTTGGGACAATTTCAGCTACATAAATCCCCCCTTGTTACATTTTCAGGTAAAGCATCCCGGATACCCCTTTATCTGTCTGATGGGTCTGGCCTTCATCTCACCTCTAATTCTGTATTTGAGTTTCCATACAAACACAATCTATGTAAATCAGCTCTAAGGAGAGTAGAGTAGCGCGTTGGACTATAAAAACCCACTGCCAAATTTCAATAAGTATTTCCTTGATTTCTTGTGTCCGTGATTACTAAGTAGTGGAATTGCTGAGAAGCAACTAAAAGGAAGAGAAAGGAAAGGATCTGGGAATAAAACCAGTCTTCTAGTGATTAAGTATTCTTTGGCAGTATGTTGTGCTTTCCCACTGCATGTATTTTGCATTCATACATCTCCTTCAATTGCATCATTTCCTAGAGGAGACATCCCAGTACAGGGCACTTTTCACGCTGAAGATAGGCCAACAAAGCTGCCCATATAAATAAAAATAATCACTGAAGAAACCTATCCAATTAAGCTATTCGTTAAATTATCACACAATGATATATTTATTTCATTTATCTACAAATACGACATCAGCTAGTTGATTTAAAATATTACTCATTTGTGACAAAATCCAAAAGGCTTGCATTTTGCAGCATTTTTCTTTCTTTGCATTATTTCAAGCACCATGTGGGGTTTTATGTTTGATAATATGTTGTAACAGATGTCAATGTGATCCAGAGCTGAAATGATATTTACTTCCAAATCATCTTGTCTGCTTCTTGCAGTTTCAGGTTGACCTAATCGAACAGATTCTGCAGATCAACTTGACTGCCTTAGAGCCTTGGAAAAGCTGACCCACTTATTCCGTAAAAGGGGAAGTTGAAAACCTGAGAACATGTATTACTCTGCTAAGTGAAATTACAAAGAATAGTGGATGCATTTACAGAACAGTGGATGCATTTGTGGTCTTTCCAGTGGTTTAACATTTCAGGTTGTAACTCTGAGTTTTATGTATTCTTATTGAACCAGTTTCTGCCAGCTGTCTATCCACCATTTAGCTGGGCTGAAAAGCCATCTAAAGGACAAAGTCTGAGTCACTAAAGCTATTTTATTCACGTCCTTTTCTCTTGTATTTTAGGGGAGAATGTGAGCAACTAAAAAATTCTAGAAAGGAGTTGTAAATACAGTTTGGAGAGAATACATTCAGTTATTTGAAAGCTGTTATTTTATTCCTTAACATAATGTTCCCGATTCTCTATTTTTAAAAGACTACACATGGGGAGAGCCAACTTGCAAAATCTAATCTGAATGTCAATCAAAACTTTAACAAATACATTTTTATTGTAAACCTCCCACTAGCCTCAATATAAATTAGAAACAGCATTTTTAAAAAAGGAAACAAACCATCCTTTTAAAGATCTAGTAATTCATGTATTTAGAAAAAAGGCAATTAATGCTGAAAGGGACTCAGTGCCAGAGTCATAAGAGCTATACCCTCAAACACTTCAGCAAACACATCTGTTCATGTATTTATCAACTTATAAAACTCTGCACAGTTAGAGCGTTATGGTGAGAGAGAGGCAGGAAGCATACATTAGCATTCCCAGGTCTTTTAAACATGCAATTTAAGGCATTTCTTTCTAGCCATCAGCTTCTTTAATTGCCCGCTGAGCGATCTGGGGTAAGCCTCACTTTGCTTAAGATACTGTTTTTGTATCTTTAGATAACAAAGTTCTCTTTTCTCAGCATATTTTAGAATGCCCTAAATAGACTTGTATAATTCTGACTACTTCTTATGTATCAGATTCAAAGATAGTGATTGAAAAAAAAAAAAAAAAAACAAAGATAGTGATTGAGCACCAATGTTTGGAAAAATAAATATTTTCCAAAAAGAAAGAAACACAAGGAAACTGTCGCTTTGAGAAATACTATAGTGAGAGTGGACAATTCAGGTGGGTAAACATCTTTGCCATTATTTGTTAATGAAAAAGTGATAAGTAGGTTTCCTTTAAAAAACTGAATGTTCATTCTAACCTGCTCCATTCTGATGATACATCAACTCTCAAAGCAACACAGGAAAATAAAATTCTGAAAAAAATGGGGCTTTTATCACACACATATTAAATACACTCAATTTTTAAAGAACTCTACAAATTAACAAATTGAGAAGAAAAAAATCTGTAAGATATGTCATTTCTTAGTATTCCTTACAGTTTTGTACATGTCTGAAAGTTCTTATCATGAAATAAATTTTAAAATGAAAAAGAAATAACATAAATAATATCCAAATCTATAAATCCAACTATTCTAACAAAAGCAATGATCATAAAAATGAAAAAATAGTCCATAAAATAAAAAATACAAATATTCATTTAATATGCAAAACTGTTTAGACTTGCTGGTCTTCAATATTATATGAATTGAACACCTTTTTCTCTTGATTGACAAAAAATAAATTTTACATAATAATGTGGAAAATACGTGTGGAAAATAGACATTTGTATTGATTACTAGACAAACAAACCTTGGCTTTCTTCAGGGGGAATTTTATAATATTTATTCAACAAGTTTGTGTTTATTTCTTCTATCCTATGAAGTTAATTTATAGGTATTCTGAGGATATAATTGCTCGAATGTGCAATTATACATGAACTTTGTTCAACACAGAATTTGTTTAAAAGACTTAAATTTTAAAACTATATTAATATCTTATAATACGTTATATAATGCAAATGCTATTTTGTGATTTGGAAAGCAATTTTTGATACTTTGGTAACTGCAAATCACAAATTACAGCATTGACTATAGAGTATTATATTTATCTTAAATACCTACATGGATATATATACTTTACAATTATCTTTTGTAGGTTGGTTTTCTGTTTTCAAATAGTCCTATAATAACTGAGACTACATGTATAACAAACTGCAATAATAAACAATTTTGGGAGTGTCTTATGTGGAAAATTTGACTATCCTAAGAATACTATTAATTCCTTGTGACATCTTTTTCATACTGTGAAATATTTTATAATGTGGTAGACACAAAAATACCTGGTACCCACTCCTTCTTGGCCCTGAATAGTGACACAAAAACGGTATCGCTTATTCTCTGACTTTAGAACACATGTATGCTTGGAACTCACTGCCTTACTGTTTTCCTCCTGGGTCCGATAGCTTTATTCCTGCCATCTCCGCACTAGCTCCTATCCTGCTTGTGATGGGCTATTGGGTCAGTATGGAGAAGTTACACTTGATGTTATCCTTTTAACTTAGGTGACTAGGTATAAACAGGCAGAAGTGGACCCTTCATTTTGATGTAAACTAAATGAACTAAATGAACTAAATGACATAAACTCAGAAAATAATTGCCTGAACCATTGAGAAGAAAACTCTGAATGCTTGGAACCCCAAATCCTAAGTTAATGCTGTGACTTGTACAATGATGTTGTTTAGATACAAGGCTTTTGGCGGGTCACTAGAGTTAGATCAGGGACACTGACCCAGTGGAATGAGTGTCCTTATAAGAAGAGACACCAGAGAGCTGAAAGATGAGATTTTAAAGCATGACTCCTTGGTATTTTGTTCTGGTATACTGAGCTGACTAAGACAGAGATATGCTCACCTCTCGAAACCAGGACAGGTGAGCGTAAATGATGAGAGGTTTAGGGAGCAAAAAAGGCGCGTGGTTCCAGTCCTGCCTCCTACCTGCCAATCAGAGACAACTGTACATGTTGTGGGTCATTTTCTGACCTGAAGCAACAACAGAGCAGAAACTCGTGTATCACGCTTTTTCTTTGTAGACCTAGCCTAAATTTGAGTTTCACAAGAGTTGTGGCTCAGTGACAAACTATTGAGTAAAGCAAAAAATAAGGCCTATATATTGTAACAATGCATTGTAATAAATTTGATCGGGGATAGATAGAATGTAATGTGGTATTCAATAACAGTTTCGTGTGATTTAGGCAGCAAGACCATACTCATAAATGTTATCCTCGTTCACATAATTTATTCAGGGCATGATCTGAAACAATGAGAGGCTTTGTAGACATGATTTGTAAAAAGGGAAGCAAAAAATTATATGCAAAGACTGTATGAACACTACTTAGAGTCTAAGGATTATAAGCAGAGAGAGATACAGAAACCACTGATAACCCACCCTGATGTTCAAAGGGAAGTCACATGACCTACAGCCATGTGTTCATGCTACATGCCCAGTCCTGCTTGTTGCTCCAAAGAGTTTCCTCCTTTTTCAGTATCCTAGAAACATGTTTTTTTATTCTTTAAACTTCTTGACTCTTTCACTGCATTTCTCTAGCACCTTGTATCAAATTGTCCTATTCTGATATCTAGCCACACAGCCTTTAGGAGGCCGAGGGGTGCAAACAGGATAAGCCGGGGGCAGATTTCACTGCAGCGTGCACAAGTGTCTGTTGAAAGGAGGCACTAAAGGATGAACTAGGATCCTTGTGCCAGTAGCACAACCCCCTGACTTTCTCTGTCTGCTACCGGTTTCTCTGTTGTCCAGGCTCCATTCTAAAGGTTTGTCTTTTGCAGTCTGTCCTCTGAGAATTTGCCCCTCTTTCCTCATCTCTTTCCAGTTTTCCTGATCAAAACCACTGTAGGGAATCTACCCCTGCACCTCCATATCCTCCCCGCATTATACTGTTCTAACTGGAAAGGCAGAACCTTGCTTCTCCTGCTTACATGTGCTAGTTCTGCTTTATGCATAAAGTGATGACTTCTTGCTGTCCTTAGAGGGGATTAAAAGCCCCAGAGCATGCATTTGCTCTACCAGAATTACATAATATTTAAAAAGATATCTGCAGATAATAGTAACATATTCCCCTAACATTAAATAATTTTAATACATCTTTTTTTCAAATAACAAGGATTTTTTTGAACAGTATAAAATACTTGACTAATGCTAGTGAAGACTGAATGAATCTTTCATTACCTCTTCAGAGGCAACAGGGAGAGGAGGTTAAAAAAAAGGACTGATTAGCTACTGGGGCTGATGCCCAGGGAAGATGACTGTTTTAAATATGCTTTGCTTTTTAAAAATATTATCATATTGCTCTAAAAACATATCTGATTCGATTTCCTCTTGTTTCTACTACTGTTATGAGCAATGGAAAGAATCTGAAGTTGATCGGGAATTAGTTTATAAACCGACGTGGATGACTAATGGCAATACTTATAATAGCACCTCTGAAATGAAGTTTCAAATATCAAATTCTCTGAAGGGCTTTTCAATTACATTGTAACAATTCAAAGACTTTCCTTATTGTACAGTTTCTTACTTACACATATACATTCTCTAATTGTTTCAGAACAGAAATCATGGGCTGCAATTCTATATATCACCCAAAACATTTAACTCAGAGTTACGTATAGAAATGTGTCAAACATATAGATGTTGAAAACATTCACTACCTCTCTCCGCTATTTTTTGGATCTCTCCTCAAAATCAGTACCTGATAATTTTAAGAAAAGCTTTCACTTAGCTTGATTCTGTAGTAGCTTACAAAAATAAAAGTCAAAAATATCTATTTTTGATGATGGTAAAAAAATCTAGACATTCCTACCTCCTTACCTATAATAATGAGATTCAATTTTTCAGCTTTGATGTAAATTCTTTTCTTTCCCCAATTATTCTAATTCAATCTCTTTGTTCTGGAGCTCTTTTATGACTAGCTGAATCTGTAGCCAAGAGCATTGTCTTCCAGAGCTTTGCCCAGAGTGGTAATACATGCCTTCAAGCCAATAAAGAACACTTTATACTCAGAGAGTTTCAAGTGTCCACCTGGAACTCAGTGGAGACAGAAAGAAAGTGAGCAACTCTGGCTGAGCTCAAACCACCCTTCAGCCAAGTTATCTATTACAGAAAAACGTGTGCGATTCCTTCAATTTGGAAATGCCTCAGATGACCCATGGAGAGGTAGGTGGGGATGAGGGACGCTTTCTCTAAAGGAACTAGGGCATAAACAATGTAATGATAATGACGACTTTCCTTGCCTTTTTGCACAAATTACCCTAAAGGGAGAAGTGTACAAGTAGATGCAAAACGTATGGCTTTAAATTCGAATGTCCGCTGTCTATATCTCGGTTGAATGACAACTATAGTTTTTTGCAAGAGTAACTAGGTAAAGTCCAAAGGTTTCAACTCTCAGTAACTAGATGACCTGTGTATGCCAAAAAATCTGAAAAGTTTCAGAATGTTACTGGGTATATTCCCTTAAAAATTTATTCCTTTCTCCTTATAGAAAAAGGAGAGGAAGAAAACAGTACACAGAATTCTAAACTTGTCTTGAAAGCAGGGAGTGGAAAATGCTGAGATTCTATTTCCGCCTGACTAATAATGCTGCTTTCAGCAGATCTAAAATTTCTACCTCAGTTTTATCATTTAAAAACATGGGGATAATGATCTTTCTCAGAAGCTGATAGATGATCCATCCAGTCTTAACTAATATTAGTGCAGCAGTTCAAGGCAAAAAGTCATTACTATTTAACAGCAGAGCATATTCAAAATTTCTTAAATCCACTGAAATAAACATACCACTAGCATCTACATGCACTGAACAAAATATTTAATGTCTATAGAGCAAAGAGATAACTTGAAGCACCTACTCCATACCAGAGATGGCAAAAAATAATTACCTTGGGACTACATGAAAATCTAATGCACGCTGGAATCTTCAGATCGAATTAGAGGCCAAGAAGGGAGTTACACTGATTGCCAGAACTGTATTTTGTGCACATAATTTAAGTGATTTAAAAATGTCAAGAAAGAAGTATGTAGGATGTGAGGTAGTCACCAGTTATTTGTACATATTTTACTCTGTTATTCTTCCAAAAAGAGAATATGAAATAAGAAAAAAGAGCCTATGAAACTTATGCTTCAATAGAGTTTTTAACACTAAAATCTTTTTTCCCCAAAAGAGAAACTTACTTGAAATAGGACATTTGAAAGCAGACCTGTTACTGATCATCTGTCTTACTTTGCAGATTAGCAACTCTGATAATATCTGTAACCACATAACTTGTCTAAATAAAAACTACTGAATTATCTACATTAAATTTCTCTGTACCCTGAAACCCTTTCCTCACAAAACCTGTTTGATGGCTTTAGGTAGACATGACTCTTGGTAGTTCCCATATATGATTATTGAGTAGAGTTGTGTTATTGATATAACTTCTAGTATACAACACACAGTTCAGAAATATGTCAACAGAAAATACTGTATAAACTTGGGGTCTACCACCCAAAGTTTTGTCACATTTTTTAAAATCCTCAAATCATGAAATACAAATGTATCTAACAATCCCTTTGAATATCTGTGGAAGAATAATAACCAGACAGCATACCTCTGTGATAGTCCAAGTTTACTTGTTCTGTATAGCCATTGGGAGTTTTTGTAATCCATTATTTGGAGTTTCAATGAAAAAAATTCATTAACTTTTATGAATTATAATTTTTAAAGGCTTGTGGCATTTTATAATTCTTTCAAATTTTGCATAGCTTTGGTAATATATAAATAAAGTCGAATCTTATCAGTTTTAGAGCTCTGGTCTCCAACATGGGAAGAGCAAAATAATAAATTAGCATAGAAAGCAAAATGAAATTTCTTATTTATATATAATTGCATATATTTGGTTTTAAACTACATCTTTTGTAGCCTGTGATATCTAGAATGTAACAAAATACTTAAAGTTCTTTCATATATAGAATATATTGTTTGACAATTACAGATCACAATTAGAATATAATCACTCCTATGTCATGGACTTTTTAGAATGGCACTCTATCTCCCTCAAGTTGGGTGAATATCCTCACACATACAAGGAAATAAACCAAAACTCAAACAAGAAAACATCAAAGGCAAGTGCTTTCATATTCACATGAGCAGAATTTCAAATTGGTTATGCAATCTTTAGGCCCAAGGTTATCAAAAGTTTGAAGTGAAAGAACAAAGAGAATTTTTCATGAAGAAGTTGTTGAATGGCTGTAATATTTTCCCTTACCTCTCTTTCTGTGGAAGAAGTAGGATTTGTTTCCCTGTCACTTAAATTGAACTTCTGTCCATTGTTACTTGGAGAATATAGTGAATTAGTACCTGCATTATGGTGGAAAATGTGTTTAGGACTGTGGTGCTGGAAAAATCAAAGGAAAAAGTATAGTGAAATTTTCTCAAAAGTACTCAGCAACATATTTATAGAAAGAATGCATGTGAATGACAGAATTTATCCTATTGAACCTGTGAGGTCCTGGCTCTTAGATAACTTCTCACACAAGACCACGTGAGGCTTTGGTCTGAGGAAGCTCATTAGCTCACCATGCTGTTGTTTGCTGTCTTCACTTCCCACAAGAGCTACACATAGATCCCTCAGCCCCGTGCAGGATTTATGGAGCAGACTGAAAACACAGTTCCTCTTTGTGTCTGCTCATGCATTTGTTAAAGTCCACAGACTTTCCCAGAGGACTCTAGAAATCCCAGGCTTTGTCTGTCTTAGCTTTGTCTCAGTGCCTATGCCACCCTTTGTTCCAAGTCTGAATGTTTCCAGAGACAGCTTTCTGCAGGCAGCATAACCGAGAACCGCACAAAGACCAGAGAGACTGAGAGGCAAGCGCTGCGGGGCTGTGATAAGTGGGTTGGGAGTGCTGCCGCCAGGGTAACAGTGACTGGATGAACGTTGGTCGTGACAATAGTCCCTGTAGCGTAGATAATTTTAAAATTGATAGGAACACCAAGAAAAAAATCTGTTATATTAAAATTTTAATCATTAAATTTGAAAAGGAAAACTGTAATAGCAGGAGATTGTACATAGTTGTATTATTTACATGAACAAATTGTCCAAGATGTAGTGGAAAATAAAAGTGGTGAAAACTACGCAGGAGTTAAAGAGACCTGAAGGATGGAAAAGTCCAGCAGCACCTCGCGAGCATTCCCAAGAAAAAGAGAACTTGAGAGAACGGAAGGGAAAGACAATATTCAAAAATATAACAGCTGACTATTTTAAAAAATTATTTAAAGATACATTGAGAATCCTAGGAATCTCAATGAATTTCAACAAGGACAAATAGAAATAAATGGTATCTCTATAAAGATGATAGAAAAACATTAACTGTTAAAGACAAAGAGAAACTATCTTCAGTGGAGATTGCAGCAGTGAGATTTTTAAGAACTAATTCTAAGAAGTACAACAATTAAACTGAGACAGCGCTTGCCTAGCAAGCGCAGGGTCCTGAGTTCGATCCCCAGTACCGCAAAAAAAAAAAAAAAAAAAATTAAACTGAGACACAGGTGACTTCTCAACAGTACCGCCGGAAGCCAGTAGAGTAGATCCGTATCTTCAAAGTGAGGATGAATGATAGCTACCAATCTACAACCTTCAGATAAGCATTTAAGAGCAAGCATGAACTATTCATATCAAGACCAGAGAACTCATCTCCAAAACACCTCTACTCTAGGAACTCTTAAAGCTCACATTTCACAGAGAGGCAAAATGAAAGCAGAGAGCAGATAAGAGATCCAAGATGGCCGTGTGAGTACATAAAAACATGTCTGGAAAGGTAAGTCGTGACGTCATGCCCGCTCCCCCAAAGGGTAAAGGCGGGAATATGGGGAAAAAGTCAGGTAGGAGACAGAATTTAAATGCGAAGTGATTTTGTGAGGGCATGACTAGGCGTATTTTAAGAACTGTTCATTGTTAGAGAAGGGGATATGGTATGGTTTCTACTCCTGTTTTTTTTTAAAGTGAATGAGGTATGCTAAATTGAAAACAGGAGTATGTCATTCTTACTTCTGAGAGGAAAACTGAAGGGAAAACTTTACTCAAGAACTCAAAAAGGAAAAGGAAAGGAAAATCTCCAAAGAAGTGGAATAATATTAAGTAGAAATAAGACAAACTTATGTTTATTAAAAGGCTGTATGGATAAAAGAGAGGAAGAAAGAATGAGCATTTCATAGCATTTTTTGAGGGTAGCTTTTTATATTTTTAGAAAGTTTTATTGAAATATACTATACATACTATTAAATTCAACCCTTTGAAGAACACAATTTAATGGATTTTAGTACATTCCTGGATGTACTATTCATAGATATACCGTTCATCTATACATAGATGGATATAACCATCACCATGACCAATTTTAGAAAAATTTTGTTAACTCAAGAAAGAGTCTTGCATCTATTAACTTTCACCTGATTAGCTCTCAAACTCACTAATAGACCTGAGCAAACACTAATATACTTCTTTTTTAGTATATAGATTTTGCTATTTTGGCACTTAATATCACATAATATGTGGTACTTTATAACTGGTTTCTTTCATTCTTGCCTATCTTTAAGATCTGTCCATATTTGCAGCTTTGATTAGTACTTCATTTCATTTGAAGCCTGAAAAATATGTCATGGCACAGATATATCATTTTTTATTCACTCATCTTTTGATGAACATTTTGGTTGTTTGTGTCTTTTGAATACTGGGAATAATTTTGCCATAAAAACATATAGACAAGCTTATTTTACATATTTTAATTTCTTTTAAGTATATGCCCTGGAGTAGAATTCTAGGTCATATAGTAACTGTGTATTTAATCATTTGAGAAACTGCCATGCTGTTTTACAAGGGAGTTACACTATCTCACCTTCACTTATAATGTATGAGCGTTCCAGTGTCTCCACAGCTTTCTAACACTGACTATTATTTGACTGTTTTAGTCTAGTAGATATGAAGTGGCATCACTTATGAAGTGATCAGAGTAGGTCACTAGAATATAAACCCCATGGTTGAATCCTAGTGGTTTCATGAGAAGAGAAACAATGACAACATACACAAAAGATACAGGTACATTCCCACTATGAAGTGGTAAAGTCTAGGGGTGTAGTTTACAAATACTGTGCTATTAGTATATGGAATTCTGGCTTGCAAAACTATGAGCAAAACAAATTCCTTTCCCTTGTAAATGGAGAAATACCTGCCTCAGTATCTTTGTGTATTAACAAAAAGCTGACAAACGACTGATCAAGAAAAGAAAAAAAATTAATGTATACTTTTAAAGATAATTACACAATTACTTGTACTGGTGTTCTTTGATTGAAACTACTATCTGGGATCATTTGCATTCACCCTAAAATCCTTCCTTCAGTGTTTCTTATAAGCTAGGTGTGCTAGCAATAAATCCTCTTAGCTTCTGTGTACCTAGAAAAGGGTCTTTACTTTTGCATCATTTTTGAAAAGTGTCTTTTCTGAATATAGAATTTTTTGTTGACACCTTTTCTTTGAAATTTAGATATGTCATCTCACTGTTTATGCTGAAAACTTATTGAGGTTTCTTCAGTCTATGCTTGTCTGAGAAGTTTGTTATTTCTCCCTCAGTTTTAAAACACAACTTGACTAATGATGAATTCTAGATAGATTTTTTCTTTCAATGATTTACATATTTTGCCTTATGTTCTACTTGATTGTATGATTTTTAAAGAGAAGTCTAACGTAAATCTTGTCTTTTATCCTTTATGGATAAGGTGTTCTTTTTGTATTCCACTCTGGCTTTTTTCAAGATTTTATTTTGCATTTGATTTTCTCCAAATTAAAAACAAAAAGGTCTTTTGTAATTTGATTATATAACTTGGTGAAGAATTTTTGGCATTTATCCTGTTTAGTGTAGCCTAAGCTTTTGGAATATGTAATTTTGTGTCTTGTTATTAATGTTTCAAAGTTATCAGTCTTTATTACTTTAAATATTGTTTCTTCTGTTCTTTCTTCTTTTATTACGATAATCCCATTATACACAAATTATACATTTTTATTACTTCTGAATATTTTCTATTATCCTTTTTATTTTTCTCTTTGAATTTGGGCTTTAAATGTGTTTATCGGCATTTTCAAGCTCACTGATTCAATCTTGCCCTATCTTCAGTCTACTCATGAGCACAATAACGGCATTCTCCATTTCTATTACAATAGTTTTGACATCTAAAATTTCTTTTTGATCCTTCCTTAGTGTTTCCCTTTCCATATGTAATGGTATGCATCAACTTTTGTGTGCTGTTTACTTTCTAATGACCTGCCTTAGTCAATTAGTCATGTTTATTTTGAATTCCTGGTCTGATGATGCCACAATGTCTTGCATAACTGAGTCTGTATCTAATGCCCGTGCTGTTTCTTTAAGCTCTGGGGCTTTTGCTTTTGTGACTGTTGCTATTGTTATTGTTTATAAGGATTAGGATGCTTGCAATGTTTAGTCAAATATGGTGTATCACATTGGCTTCAGAAGCAGGCTTGTGCTCCAATAGGCAGTGGTTCCCTGCATTTCCTGTTTCTCAGGCTTTTGGAGAATCAGCTTTCCTTGCAACTTAAGTTTTCCAACAGATTTAAAAACTGAAATCAAGCACAGAAAAAGGTAAATACAATCACTGAGATAGATAGATGATTCATTGACGTGATCAACAAAATGTACAAAACTTTAGCTAGATTGACCAAGGGGGTAAATGAAGACTCAGATCATTAGAATAAGAGAAGAAATAACAGGCATTACTACCATTCCAGAAAAAGTAAAAGAATTATGAAAATACTATCCATAGTAAATGTTGAAGTCAATGAATATGTTATCCTATGTTTTCCTTTCAAAAATGTGTTGACGTTGAGCCCTTGAACTGTTGCATGAACATTAGACTTAGCTTATCAATTTCCTGATTGAAACATCCTGATAAGTTTCACTAGGATTTCATGCAAATTTAGGTCAATTTGTGGAGGATACTTAAATTGAATATTGAATCATTCAATTAGTGATTTTCTGGTAAAAAATTAACAAAAGGCTAACTGGGAAGGAAGAAGGTACTATTTCATTGTATTTAATAATTTCTATAGCATGAATATGCCCATTGTTGATATTGAGCTATCAACTCCATGTCATTGAATCTGAAGTCAGGATAGATATGTTCAATCATATCCCATGAGCCCATCTGAGCCATGTGTATATCACCACTACTTCTAAGCTATGCATGTATTCTTGTTAACTTAAGCCTGTAATTTATCTAAAAATACTTTGTTGTTTACATTGCAGATGTTTAAAAATCTTTCATTTGATTTATTCCTATGTAATTGATATTCCATCCTATTCTAAATATTATTTGGGATACACTGTTTTTATTTATTTTAAAAATAAGGGAAGAAAATATATTAACAAATAGACATCGATTTACAAAATAACATAAGAACAATACAATGAATACAGAGTTACAGACAAAGTGGTAGGAAATTAACAATGGTTGTTGTAACTACCTGTTGATATCTTCAAAGTGGTTTCTCAGGAAAACAAATAAAAACATGCAATAATGATCAAACAAGCAATCATTAACTATTCCTTTCAGTAAAGCAATAGAAGACAGTAGTACAACTGTTAGCTGTCCCGTATATACATACATACAAGATTTCCCTCCCTTTCCATTCTCTTTTCCCACACCCCAGTTGCCCCTTACTTTTGAGCATTTTTCTTTCATTTCATAATGTCTATCATACCTCCTAGTTTTTATTCACTCTTTCAAGTTCTTACACTAGTGAGACAATATGTTGTTTACACATGCAGGTCTGATTTATTTCACTTATGAGTATGGTCTCTAGTTGTGAACATTTACCTGTAAAAGCCTCAAGTTTTTCTTTCTTTATAGCTGAGTAATATTCCACTATATAAAAGTACCACAATTTTTTTATCTGGTCCTCAGTGGATGGACATTTGAGTTGCTTCCACAATTTAGCAATTGTGAATTGTGCTGCTATGAACATGGGTGCACATATGTTGCAGTGATATGATGGTTTCAGATCTTCTGGGAAAATACCCAGAAGGGGAATAGCTGGGTTGAATGGGACCTCTAGACCTAGTTTGCTGAGGAATCTCCAAACCAATTTCCATAGTAGTTTCACCAGTCTGCATTCCCACCAGTAGTGGAGAAGAGTTCCTATTTCTCCACAGCCTCTCCAGCATTTGTTAGTGGTTGATTTCTTAATGCTACCCATTTTTACTGAGGTGAGGTGAAATCTCAATGTTGTTTTCATTTGCATTTCTCAAATGACTAATGATGTTGAACATTTTTTCATGTATTAATTTGCCATTTGTGTTTTTTATCTGAGGAGTGTATATTCATCTCAGCTGCCCATTTTTGGATTGGGTCTTTGAATCTGGAGGGGCTGATGTTTTTTAATTCTTTATATGTTCTAGATAGAAGACCTTTGTCTGAGAGATAGTCAACTAAAATTTTTTCCTAATTTGTGGGTTTTCTTTTTACTCTGCTGGTGATTTCTTTAGATGTGCAGAAACTTGTCACTAGGATGAGATCCCAGTTGTTGATTCTTTGAAGTATTTTAAGGGCAGTTTGGTTTTTGTTCATGAACTCTCTGCCTTACCCAATGTCTTCAAGGTTTTTACCTACTTTCTCTTTCAATAGATTTAGTGTTTCTGTATTAATATTGAGATCTGTGGTCCATTTTGTCTTGAGCTTGGTGCATGGTGATAGACTTCAGTCTATTTTCAGTCTTTGGCAGGTGGGAAACCAATTTTTCCAGCACCATTTATTAAAGAGGCTATCATTCTTCCAGTGAGTTTGTCTGGCCCCTTTATCAAAGATTAAGTGTCTGAATGTGTTTGTGGTTGTGTCTGTGTCTTCCAGTCTGTTCCATTGATCTTCTGGTCCATTTCTAAATATTATTTTTTTATTATTTAATTTTATTTTCCTCATTTGGCTATGATGGTTTATCTTTTATATATGTTAAGGAATTGGGGCAACTTCAAATTTGGTATATTGCTTATGGTTGTGTATAACAGTATAACTACTGTGGAGAATACTTGACAGTTTCTAATAAGGTTAAACACATATTTTACCCTATAAAACAGAAATTCCACTGCTAAATATTATCCAAGAAGAATGAGACACATATTTGTAAGAAATACTTGTATAAGAATATTTATAACTGATTATTACATAATAGTTAAAATCTGGAAATAATCTAAATATTTATCAATTAAAATGCATTAATGGATCAGTAATTTATCTGTACAATGGAATCCCTCTGACCAAAGAAAGCAATGAACTAGTAACATACTAAACATATGACTTAATTTCAAAACCAAAAGACAAACAGCATTTTGATTTTATTTTCTTTTAATCCACCAACAGGCAATATTAGTCTATAGTGATAGAAATCATAAATATATGCCTCTTAGTGATAGGTGAAATTAGACTGGCAAAAGGAAAATGACAACTTTCCCTACATTGAGGAGTATTATACATTTGGAAGTGTTATGCATCTTGCTTTGTGTGAAGTTACACATTTGTCAAAACTAATTAAACAGAACCTTTTAATCCTGTGCACTTTTATTATATGTAAATTATACCCAAACAGAAGAATGCTACAAGACTTATTTAAAAATACTTTCTTAATGCATTGCAAAACTAGAAAGCAAATTGTAGATATCCAAACAAACAAACCTGCAAACCAAGTGTGATGCTTAATTTCATGTGTCAACTCGGCTAGGATATGATACCTAAATATTTAGAGAAACATTTTCCACATGTTTCTGTGAAAGTTTTCTGTTCTCTAAGATGAGATTCACCTTTAAATCAGTAGACTTTGAGTAAATCAGATTATCTTTCATACTGTGGGTGGGCTT